>JANTBZ010051171.1:0-10359 GCA_024741255.1 Exechia fusca | reverse complement strand
GAAAAAATGATGTTATCTGAACCCTTGTATTGGAAAACCGGTTCACGTTTTCCTCAAGGACGCCGAGAAAAGAGAGAAATATATTCTAATTACGACAACGAATCTCGTTGGGCCAGCACATTTTCTCACTCGAGTGAGTTAGAGCAATGTGTGTATACTCATTCGAATTATGATGTAATTGTGCACAAATTCTTTTCATTGAAAACATGTTGAAAAAATGTCCTTATTAGTTTTTCCAATATATAGACAAATCGGCCTTCTCTGGTCGCGCTTAACCAAAGGGTGTAGCTTTTCTTTAACGATGTGTACAATAGAATGTTGAATGAGCAATACTGTACCATTACTATTTGTGTGTGACTCACGCATTTAAAAACATGTTTCTGGTATTAAAAATAGCGGTTAGAGCCAAATCATAAACAGAAAGTGTTATTTGGGATTTCGCAAGAAGTTGCTAACATTTCTTACTAGCCATACGTACACCGATGATGATACATACTTGTACAAGACGCCCAAATGTTACAATTACAGACAAAAACATAACAAATCAACAAAATAATTTCAGAGCACGGTTGATGGAGAATCCTGCCTAGAGATATGAAAAAACAAGTTTGAAATTTTCTTAGATATGTTCTTGCTCATGTGATAGCTCTTGGTAAAATGTCTGCCGCGCGAACTCAAAATAGACCAAAATGAAAACGAGTTGTTATTTTGGAGCGTTTTTTTTCGGCTGATCAAACGGGATTAGGCTAATTTTTTTATAAAGTTGTAAAAACGGATGAAACATGAAATCATCACTACTCGCCGGAGGGCAATCGGACGTCATCTGAGTGAACAGGGACCGATGAAGCCTCTCCAATGTTCACGAAAACGGTGTCTATATTTAGAGTCTCAGAAGGATTATTCTTGATCGGCTACCCTAAAAAGAAAAGGTAATAATCACAGATTTTAAATAAAAGCGCATGAAATCCGAAATGGCTAAGATACGCTCCACATGGCGAGGGAAAATGTGCTGTAACACACATGACAATACGCTGCGTTCCACATGTCTCTGAAAACGATGGCCAAACTGCAAGAAAAAGCTATGAATTGAGGTCCCAACTACAGTATTTTCGGTATTTGGCCCTTAGCGACTATTTTATGTCTTCAGACCTCTGGAGAATGCTCGCTGGGAAGAGCCTTAGCACCGAAGACAAAGTTACCGCAGTAAAATGCTAATTTTGAAGCATAAAATAAATCGTTCCATCGTTTAAGATCGCCATTTTCGGTATATCGTCCTTCAATAGAACTATGTTGAACATTCACAAATAATCTTATCAAAAATATGTGTCCTATTACGAAACGATACGGACTTTCCAGCCTGCCTGTTATAACTACCGATTAGTCAAAATCCGAATCGATTATATTGAACCGTTCTCCAGTGGCAAAAAAAATACATTTTCTGTGCTCACCGCTACTATACTTTCAACTGGCCATCGGCGAGCACTTTTTATTTCCACAATTTTGGGATCAGTTCCATACAATACGCGCGTCGTTACGGTTCCAGCGGCTTGATCTTGATGAAGCGCGACAGAATGAAGGCCAACAGAATGGTGCCGGTGACGAAGCACACGACAAACACGTAGAACGTCTCCTCGTCGAAGACGTCCGTGAAGCTGGGCATCTCATTGTACAGGTTCTCGATCACCTTCAGGTGGCCATCCTTGTTGTTGCGCTTGCTGTGGACCATGTTGAGTTTGTGCTACTGGAACTTACTAGCGCTTCTTGCCGCCCTTCGCACCGCTCGCCTTCTTCTCCGACTTGGTCTTGAGTGTGTTCACCGGCTCCTCCTTGGGCGCCAGCACCGACACGTACTTGTTGCACAGCTGGATCAGTTCGAGCGTGCTCAGATTGGTGGCGTCCAATTTGACTTGCTTCAGTTGGGCGGATTCTGGTTTTGAGGAAGAAGACAGAAGAAGAAGTTGTTAGCATTTGAACATAGTACTATCCCAATTTAAACCATGCAAAAAATATTATTTTCGATGTTTGTTGATCTGAACATTCCAATTATACCAGGTTTTTCAAATTATATCAACATTCTATAATAATGCACAACATATCATTGGCTGAAGACGCCAACCAAACGCCAATTCACTCGGTTATTTTTTATTTTGTTTCGAAAGATTAGGATTTGTAGACAGTTTTAATCTCTTCCATTCGAGTATTCATGAATTGTTCTAGGTCAATCCAGTGAAAAGATATGTCCTTCATACCGAGGTCGAAATTCGTATTTTTTTGGATTGGGAAAAATATTTTATTTAACTCCACAATATCTGGATCGACTTTTAGAAAAATGTGTGGATACTCAAATGAAAGAGTATGAATTTATCTACAAATCCTCGTCTTTCGAAAGAATATAAAAAATCACCGAGCGAATTAGCGCTCGATGATTTCTCAATGATCGAATTTCTCCATATAAAAACGGAGAGACCTTTTAGGGCGTCGTCAGCCTAAGATGAGACTTTTGACACGCAATTTTATGTGTATTTTACAGAATGATGTTTATTCCACTACCCTGTATTATTGGAATGTTCAGATGATTATAGCTTTTCCTCCAAAACTGCTCGCAAGCTTGGATAATCATATTTTAAGGCATGGTTGGGGTAGTAGAAGGTGGATTAGTTGATGTTTATTCACAAACCTGCCACAGCTGGTGCGAGTGTGAATGTAACGGTTGGCGGGGCTCGGTCGCAAACGACGTCCGTCTTCAGCACGCAATTCGGATTGGTGTTGGCCACCTTCGGTGTGGACAGGTAGAACAGGAAGTCACTGCGCGTGGCACAAAATTGAGGAAATTGCATTTATGAGCGAGTTTGTTCTAACCAATTAAATTTTCCGTCCATACACTTTGCACACACGCATAATGCACACACATGCACACAAACACACACACGCAGACATTCCACCCGAGAGCGATGTGCTGGGCGCGATGGGCGACATCAGCGGCGCTCGCCACTCCCTGGCCGCCTTTCCGGAGCTCGGCCGCCAGCTGAACGGCACCGTAACTCGGAAGCCGGCTATTGTGGGTGAGTGCGTCTATTTTACCTGTGTTTGGATTGGTTTTATGTGTGTAAAGGCACGGAAACGGCAGAGTCGACTGCGTGTGTGAGTTTTCCCGAATTTTCACCGGTCTGCTTGACTACCAACACACGGCCATTGTGACGCATGCGCAGACCATTTTCCACACTCAGCAGAGAAGACAGAGAGCGCACAGTAGTTTGGAAAATGCACTGAACACGAAAACACTTGCTCTCATTTTCACTCCACGCATTTCCACTCTCACTTCACTTTTTTACACACACCGACGTAATCAATCAGCTGCGCGTGTTTTCACGAATGTCTGTGTGTGTTGCGCGTTGCGCGAATAATTTACCGTGTTGGCCGCGCGTTCTCGAAGAACGGATCGAACGAGACGGTCACCCGCTTGACGCCCTTCAGGTTGATCAGCTTCACGTGCTTGCCGATGGCCGACACCAGGCCGGCGCTCCGCCGCAGGGTGCCCGAGAAGCGTACCGACATGTTGATTCTGTGATGATTTTCTGCGGCCGCTAACCTAGCCAACAAATCGAACGCAACTGCGCGACGAACGGCGACGAACGAGAAACGAGAAATGCGAATCAGCGAAGAGCGCGTCCGAGAGGCGAAACGAGAGCGAGAGCGAAGTGTGTTTTTGTTCGATTCGCTTTTGCGCTGACGTTTTGCTGCTTCGCTCTGCGAGAGCATTGCGCAATTGCGAGGCTAAGCCGATTGCCGACATTCTGGCGCATCTTTAGGGCAACCGTTTGCGAAGCACTGGCTGAAGCCCGAAATTACATATGGCGACCACGCGTTCGTATGTGTGCGTGTTTACTGTGCGCCAGTGAGGGGTGATCCGCTTCAGTTTTAAGGTGTACACAGGACATTTTTATTTTGTGAAATTTCCAGTAATTTGTGATTAATTGAACATTATTTTCAAAATGTTTCGAGGATACCGATGATTTCCAATGATGTACAGTGGTGTGCAAATAAATAAACACGTTTTTATTTCTGGGTTCTTGAAAAATCCGACTAATTATAGGAATTTTGATGATAGGGATAAAATCATTTACTAAGTGCGCAACTTTTTGTGTGGTTTGAGTTTTGTATAGGCAATAGGATGGACAAGCAGAGCCGTTCAATTTCGAAAAACTCGACCCAAGAAATTAAAAATTCACATCGATTTTTGTAATTTTTTTTCGAGTGATGAGGTTTTGTGCGCGTGTTCAAAATATTTCCGAAGATTTCCAACAAAACGTCCAGAGTACTTTACCCCTCGCTATCGTCGTCGTCAATTCGGGCTTTGGCTTTTTCGGGCTACTGCTGCTGGCTCAGACTTCAGACTTTGTGTGCGAGTTTGTCGCGCGAGTTGCGCTCACACACACACGTAATAAAGCGAAACGAAAATCCTCCTCGTCGTCGCGTCGCCTTTTATCGCCAGCGTGATTCCGCCACCGCGTGTGATTCGAAAACATACCGCTGCCCGTCGCCGTCGCCCAGAGCAATCGCCCCACATTCTCGCGCAATCGGTTTTTCGCCCCCGAACGCGCGCACTCCCCATTCGCGCGTGTGTGTGTGTGTGTAAAAGTGTGCGTTTTACTGTGCAACTTACACATACGTCGTCGTCGACTCGTCGTTCCCCATGTTCGTCTGTGTGCCTGAGCGAGAGAGCAGCTAGAGTGAAACAGCAGCGTACTCGCTTCTGTGTGTGTGTGCGTGTGTGTGAAGAGTGTTTTGGTGTGCACACATCGTCGCATTATATAGTCGAGTGTGTGTGCGTACGCGTGGTTGCTGCTGTGCCTGTGTTCTTGCAGTGCGGAGCCCTTCGTCGTCGCGCAAACGTGATCTGTGACTGTGATCTTTCGCACCGTGGTGTTCTCCTCTACTCCGAGCGCTCTATTCGCGCCGGAACGTCGTCGTCATATATTTTACACCGATACCTATACACTTACATACACTACAAAATATTCCGACTGTGCCTGAAGCCGCTGAAGCCGCTGCTGCCATCGCCGTTGCCGCCTTCGTCGTCTTCATCATCCTCGCGTGTGAAACCAGCCAAGCAATACACACTCACATACATACAAACGCGCATACAACAGGCGTCACATACACACACACACACACACGCAAACACGGAGTCGTGTTTTGATATTTCATTGTCGTTGAGCAAGCGCAAGAGCTCGAACCGCGTCGCGCGTAGAGTGCAAACATGTATCCCGTGGGGCAACGTAAGTAGCAGCGAGTCATCGGCAGAGCGCACACCCAACATAATCACCTGCATTCCACACACTATACATACCTCATACAACTCACCACTTACAACACACACATACACACATGCACATGCATACACACATTAGGAGAAAAACAAAGTGCGAGAATGTGCGACGAGGAGGTAAACGAAACGTGTTGCCTTCGCCGAGCGAGTTTTTGGTGTGTGCGCGGTGGTTGCGCCGTGGTTGTTGTTGTTGTGGTCGTCGTCGTCGCGTCTAATTTATCTGTGAACATGTGGCTTATCGCCAGCCAGTCAGATTTGTGAATGAATGAGGGGGGCCACCAGCCACGATTTACAACGCTCATCGCATAGATCGCATGTATGCGCGCGAGCATACGCTTTGTGTTGCTCTGCATGTGTGTGTGTGTGTGTTTGTACCTATACTCATCCGAGAGTCGTTGTCGTTGTCAAATGGCCGCGACTGTGTGTACGATTCGAAACGAACGTTTTTCGTGCACTCGCTCATACATTTGTGTGTGTGTGTGTATAAAGCGATCGAGTCCGAGCAGTGCGTGTTTCTTGTTTGTTTGCGTATGCGTGCATGTGGCGACAAACGTAAATACCAAAGTGGATTTGACTGTGGTAGTGAATGGCAGACGACACTCACAAACACTCTGTTCCCGATTGTGAAAATGAGTATGTTCGTGCGTTCAGCAATCGATGAAATTCAATTTACGATGCCTATTTTAGTGCATCGCACATGACACGTTATGTCGTTCGTGTTCAATGCACCTGAACGTGACCTCAATTTACAGACACTCAACATACATTGCATTCGTATTTGAGTGTGGGTGCGTTGCCGCCAACATTTCAACGATGTTTCAGTTTCAGTAGAGATTGCAATGTACTGCTGAACTCTGATTACCGGATGATGTTATTACAGAAGATTACGAAATTATTTGGTATTCTTCGATATATAATCATAATTCGTCTGTAGATATAAAACTCGTGATAAAATGGAAGAATTATTTGAAAGCGTAATTTTATTGTGGTACGTAATTCCTAGCGCAATTGAATTGAATTGAAAATTAATTGAAATTCGGTAAAGGACATTGCAAAAGACAAAAACAATCACATTGTTAATAATGCGGATAGCTCTTACCTCTTATATAATTCAACCCAGAACATTTTACATCGTACAGTAGTACAGTGAAATCTCCCTAAGCACTAAGCCACAAAATGTGTTCGGTCCCGAAAACCATGAACACGATGTTATGAAAATCGAACTCTGTAGGCTTTAAACGGAAAGCACTTCTCAAATTTTCTTTTTTCAAAGAACCTCTGTAAGACTGAAAATATATGTTTTTCATATAAAATCATAAGTTGAATTTATTAGAAACAGTTCAAATCTAACGACAGTTCGAATTTCGAATTTCGAATCGGTAAAACTCGTTACAAATGCATATATCGAAGTCAAAGATTTTGTATGTAAAGTATCATATTTATGAAAATGGAAATAGCACATGCACATGAGCATATGGACAATACGATCAAACGAATAAACGATTGCACAAACGAATTCCACGCACACATATGCACAGAGAGAAAACATAAACAATCTGACTAGAACATCCGTTTTCATGAATGAATTTGCAAGAAGTAACTACAAACGGTCGAAATAGTACTCGCGTTTGTCAGAACAGCGTATCAACAAATTTGCCTCTTTGACGATTCTCTATTACACCATCTCTAATCGAAGTATTCGATAACAAGTTATTTTTTCGAATTCACTGGAAACGTCAATAAACGTAAATTCGAACGACTCTAAACAGTTTCTTTGTGGGATTATGGTTGTCAATGGTATTGTAAAACGCGTTGAACAGTCATTTCAATCGTTCCGTTATGTATGTTTTTTAGGTATTCCCTAAACAGGCCGATTCCGGCTTAGGGAGGTTTCACTGTATTATGTTTAGCTCCGCGCAACTTCGATTACAAATTCTCGTTTTCGGAATTGTGTACGGATATCCATTTGGATGCCCTATTCAGAGCTGCATACTTGCATCACAAAGTTATTGTTGCTGGGGTTTTTTGCATGCAGCACTCACTTACGGTGACCGCTCTTGCGGTTGCTCCCCTCTATGCCAGTATGTGTGCGTCGCATGTGTGTGAGTTGCATTCGCGCAGGTGGATGCGGATTTGAATTGCGCACACCAACCACAACCAACAGATTACATCGATTTTTCCCACTTCGTGAGTGCAAATGTGTCTATTGTGTCATTGACCCCTCAACTTGTGCTGAAAAAAACACCACGTTATCGCCGGCATGTTGCGCATCCGGATCGAGAAAAAATCGAGCCGCGAATGCGCCGATGATGTCACACACCGAATAGCGACGACGACAAGTGTGTGCAATTGCGATGAAACGATAGATGAATCATTCGCGCTCGCGCTTCAAACTGCACAATCATAACACATTTGAACGCTTCCAACATGCACGAAATGCACTACACATGAGCTCGCTCTTCGCTCAAATAGCGAACTGCAAATACATACCAAACAAATATGAATCGTTCATTGACGCTATTTGTTCATGTTGCTGCTGATGATGATGGTGGTTTGAACGATATTCCAACTCCAACCGCGACGAATGCTCCATTTTGCACATTGTGCGCTGATGACGTCGTTTCAGTGCTATGGGCGATCATCGGATGGCAAAGCACTTTGTTGCACATGAACATTGCACCTCGGCACAAACCGGCAGCTGCAGCACGCAGACAAAACGATTGCGCAAGCCGGCATTCGCGTTGTCACATCGACGCAAGAGCGAACCTTTTTGCCAGGTGTAATCTGGTTTATTGTGCGATTTAAAACGTTCAAGCGATGTTCGTATTAACTGCATACACCGAAAACGTCAAAATCTATATTTTTAAGAACTCTTGTTCATCTTTCTAATTCGAACCTTAGAAAAGTTACAGCATTTAAACCATACATGAACACAAAATATTTTGTATGTGAGGTGAAATAAAATACTCCGCTTCATGCATACAAATTGTGTTTCGCCTTTGGTTTAAATGACACAGGGGTGCGACTTAAAACAATACTGGTATGATTGGTAAAGAAATTGCGCACAATACCTCATCACCATCACTCAAAAAATATGGATTATTAGTTTTTTAGGTTTAGATTTATGGCCTCAACCATACACAAACTTCACGAACAGTTGAGAACTTAGTGAATGAACAATGAACGTATTTATATCATCAAAAGTCCTAGAATACGTCGGCTCTGGCCAAGAACCCAGATATATAATCGTAAGTGTTTATCTGCACACTACTATATAAGCAACCCAGAAAATATCTGGAGAAAAAGGTGTTCGAACTCAAGTACATAGAGTGAGGTCCGTCTGTAGGTGGACTAGTGCATTAAAGGGTTAACTACCATTCGTTATGCAGCGATTACTCTGTCATCAACGCTTGACCTGACTCAACACGACGACGACGACGACAGTAAAAGTCCTCGAAAGCCCATAAAACAAAATGTCCGTATGCCAAAATAATGTTATCGATCGCTTATCAATTACACTAATCAACTATAGTCACCTTCGGTCATTCGGAACACTAATATTGTGCAACCGACACACCTGAAAACATGCACACACACACACAAAACACACACCTACACACACCTACACACATCAATAAACACCCAATTGGCGTGCCTAACATACTATACTACAAATTGGAATCATACAAACTGTGTCTCTCTATGTGTTTTGTTTACCGTTTTTTTAGAATCATGGACTTCATCGCCACCACGGCCCCCGAGTCCTGCCCAGTCGCAGACAAGCCTAACACTATCATGTAAACATTCGCCCATTTTTTTTGCAAAGTATAATATTGAAGTAGAACCACCTCAAACCGAACACATTACACACGATTTGCGTATCTTCTGTTCGGTGTGTCGATTGAGTGCGAGTGTGCGTAGTATTTTGTTGTGTTTTATCATTGCCGTTTTTCGTGAGTTTAGTAGTCGTTATCCGGTTTAGTTACCAGCGTATTTTCACACACACATGAGCACACTCTTACCCAAAGGTCGAGTTTCAAAAAGTTGCCGACTTACACCCAAATTAACCAAATCAACACATCACAAACTTCAACTTACGAATTACTACTAGGCCTAGGTGACGTGAAATGTAATGCAAAGCCACTTTACACAACATTTACTTGCGAATAGATAACACTTGATTGTGCAAAATGAACGTAATTGATAAGGAAACATTACTGCTAATAGCTAAATTAAATATATATATTTGTTGAGATCATTCGAATGTCTTCAAATTCCATTATATGAAATAGTGATTGGATATATTTTCTAGTTGGCAAAATTATATGTTTCATTTGAAAATGTTTTTGCTACTAACTGCTACTGCATATTGCATATCGTGAAACATATTATCTCTGATTCTCGTACTGACAAAAGAGGAGTACGGAGTTGATAGGAACAATCAAAGAGTGCCTTTCAGGGTAGAAACTACATGCAAAATAAAATATGTAAATGTGTCAGGATTCTTGTCAATGGGACCTGTGGCGGAAGTTATGAGCAGTCCAAGATTGAGTTTTTGTATGGCATATTTGACTGGCTACATCTTTTCAGAGAGAGTCCTTATGAAAAAACGGCCATATATTTTTTTCATCGCACGCACCCTCTTCTACTGTTTCAACAGATTTTTTATATCGGCCAAACTTCATGTGTCCATGTCCATACAGTATTGTAAAGAGGATCCGGGCCATAAAAAAACAGTTTTGTCAAGACGGCTCGCTCTGAAAAGTTGTATCCAGTCAAAGATGCCATATTTCAATCGCAAATCACGGTCTCAGTCACTATAATCGCATCACAGAAGAAATCACAACTCGCGGGACTCACAATTCACTTTCACGGTTAAATTAAAGAATACATTTATTGACTATGAAAAATATGCGTCTCGTCGCGTCTGTTCACACAAGTCCAAGTCCCAACCATTCCTTGACGTGCCGCCGAAGTCCAGCCGACTATGATCTAGCTGTCGCTCGCAACGAGCTCCAGCGTCGACCAAG
>JANTBZ010051160.1:0-10360 GCA_024741255.1 Exechia fusca | reverse complement strand
TTCTGCGCTCTGCGCCTCGAGACTTCGAGCTGCGAGGTTCACACTTTGCTGCCGATGTAACTTGAGATGTGGTTTGAATTTATTTATATCGCATATTTGCACACAAATATGTTGGAATAAAATTTCAACCGATACAAACCCAAAATCAGAGTGCGAAAAATGATGATCGTTTAATATCAATCATAATAATAATAATTATTATTGTACCATTCAATTTTATTCAGCGGGCCGACAATATCAACATTGGCATCAGCTCTACACACATTATTGCTTCGGTCATTCGTGGCCGTTCAGGGCCTTTTGTGGCCGTACATTCAGGGCCGTTCAGGGCCTTTTGTGGCCGTACATTCAGGGCCGTTCAGGGCCTTTTGTGGCCGTACATTCAGGGCCGTGTCGGCCGGTCGCCGGCTCTTGGTCGCGCGACTACGAAAGGGTACCATACGCCCGGGACAAAGGCCGTCGGCGCCCAAGGGACTCGCTAGCCGTTTACGAGTCGCCGACCGTCGGCGACTCGTGGAATTGTTGCTCGGGTAACGTTCGACGGATAACAAAAATGATTCAGTATTGTAGAAAAAGTCTTGACGATGGAAAAGTATACTACTATTGGGGCTGTCTTGAACAGTTGCAGCCAGTTAAAGATGCCATCATATTTCAGTATTTCCATAATACAAAAACTCGATTTTCAACAGCTCATAACTTCCACGACAGGGCTTATTGGCAAGAACCCTGACACCCCTGGAAAGCACTCTTTGATATGTGAGATCAACCTCGTACTCCTCACGGTTAATACAATTTCAAAATCATCAACTAAAACATTGTTGGTGCTAGGTCGCCGAAGGTCTTGACTTCCCTTACATACTCCACTTGTATTTGAAGAGTAACCAAGCTTCGTAACCAGTTTCGGGTTCGAACATTGCTCTAAAGAGTAACCCTAGGCAACGTTTCAACATCCTTCCTGTGGATCATCGTGTGGAGAAAATTCCACTCAATGGATGATGAATTCAAAAACTATTAAATAAATTTAAATTGTATATAATCAAAACACATCAATCACGAAAATCGGTTGGAAAATGACAAAGTTAATCAATGTTATCAGTTATCATCGCTTCGACAATGCTGGAGCACCCTGTACAAAAATAAATATGTCCAATACCTTTGTCTTATTCTTCTTCCGGCTATGCTGACCACTACTGTTGCCCCCATACGAACTGGTGCCCGTAGTACTCGGTGTCGGCAGATCATCGTCCTCAATTGGCAGCTTCAGCAGTTTCGGCCGAATTGCACGCGGCGCCGCTGTCACAGCGTGCAAAACTGCCGGCGAATGTGACATCTCCATCGCATTCAATTTCGGCTCCATTGCATCAGAGGCCATTATCGGGCTCGTTCCGTGATTTTATGCTGCATCACAACTTCGAAATGTCTGCTGAGATTGTTCCTGTCGTTGCAATTACACGGAATCGTCCAGACAGGTAGATACACGGACACACGGACGTGGCGACGACGTCGATGATGACGACGGCATCGATGCCGACCATAACCACTACCAACGCACAAGGGACGAGATGGGATTCGATGTAATTAACTTGTATACTGCACTCCCGGTGCGATGCTGAAGTGAGTGCTTCTGAGTGCGTGTGTGGATGTGTGCGATTTAACAGACCATTTGGGGACCACCACCACACAAGGACACAAGGACACAACAACACCATACACACTCACTCACTCGGGTCGTCTGAACCTGCGATTGCACTTGAACGTAAACGCGTGCGCACGCACTCCGAACACGCTGAACGCTGCTGAACCACCACCCGTCTGGCAATGCAGCCGCCGAGCGTCGACGAGCAGACAGTCGAACACAGCCACACAGCCGCACGCACCAAACGGCTGCGGCAGCGCAGAAAAAATCGATAAATTTCGGTCGCGCACGCAGACTCTGCGCAAATACACGCACGCACAGACGCACACACACACTCACACGGCAGAGCTTTCTCAATGAAAATCACCAATACGCAGGAGATAGAAAGCATTCCGATACACGCACGCAGACACACCGGCCGACAGTCGGCTGTCCGATTGTCATATATGTGTGTGTGTCTGTGTTTGTACGTGGATGTGGGATGTAGGATGCCTGGTCTGCCTGGTCACCGCAGCAGATGTGTGGCGGCCACTTTTTATTACGTCGCACCCACACCGCGATTTAATTGACTCGGCTCCGCGGACTCGGATTTATGCTCTGATAGTTCCAATTTAAATAACTGCCCGCACGCACGCAGAGACACGCCACGCAGCGGCTTCCGCACGGGACCGACCGAACGAACGAACGAACGCACGCGCGGCACGTTTAGCTACTCAAATTCAACTACTGGCAGACGGCGCGCGTCGAGGAAGTCTGAGTCTCCGAGTTCCGACATCTGCGTCGGCATGTGTGCGTGTGTGTGTGTGCATGAGAGATGCTGCCGACAGTCGCCGCCGATAACGACGACGGCGGCTGTGGCGGCTGTGTCTGTGCCGATACGAGCGCCTCGCTGAAAGAGAGACGGAGAACGCGCGCTCACGGGAAATGCGAGAGCAAACTGCGCGAGTGGGCGTTTTGGGGGTGGTTGATGCCGCGTGCGCGATACGGTTTGGCAATGATGAAGCCATACTCGGCGGGCTCGGCGCTGTGTTTTGTTTGTGTGTGCGCACGAGTGTGTGTGCGTGGGATTTATGCTTGTGGCCGTGTGTGCACGACGACGGTGAAGGTGGTGTGGTTGTTGACGATTGTTGTAGTGCTGCGATGCGGTTGCGTGTTGCGTGGGGTTGCTTCATGCTGCCGTATGCTGTGTGTGCGATGCGGATGCGACCAAGGCTGAGTGTATTATAGGTGACAAATATTGTTGGTTGATCTATTTTGAAAGAGATTATCCTATCCATCTCAGCCGATCGGATTATTCTAATGGTGTTGGAGGAAGGAAGTATGATGATGATGCGGGTAGGAAATAAATATTTATATTTTTGTACTTGCTTACGCGTGGCATTGAAGTGCGTAAAATCGATCGAAAGACGTTCTTCCAAGCCGGCACAAAACCCTTTTTTCGCCAAAGACGTACACTCATAAATCATCAGCGCTGCGAATAACGCATTTGATCTGTGTTTGACATTTTACTTAATAAACTTGGCATTGTGTTCCAGAGAGCCTTTGTCTGTCTGTCTTTTCCACGAATTCGTTTGAAATAAGCCACTGCGTGTTTGTTTATACTCATTATCTACTGTGTGACAAGAAATTCCGTTCGTGTTCGAGCTTACTGTGCACACGAAAAGCATTCTTCTGTCGGCAATTTCCTGGCATTGTAATCTCTCATACAATGTCGCCCCACGCACAATCCGCATGCGCGCGTAGCGACACATGCGAGGATGTGAGTTGCTGCCGCAACATGTAAATTAATTTGGTTATGCGCGTACGTGCAAACCCGAACACAGGTTCCATCGAATACCGCATATGAATATGTAATTTGAAACCAGATTTAGCTCATACACCCCTCTACTCCTTCTGCATCTTATAATAAATTTGCAACCGTTGCCTATATGAAATTTTAATTCATGTAAATCGGCCCACCCAAACCCGTCCGCGCTGTCGCATGGTCCTAGTGTAATTGATTTGTCAACTAATTGTGTATCTCATCATGTCGTTAAAAGCTGCACAGCAGCGAAGCGAAGCACTCACATTACTTTCGATTGCGAAACAATTGACGATAGCGACGATGATGACAGTGGAGTAAGTGCGATACTGAGAGGTAGTTAAGACTCCTGGAACAATGATTAATTGCTGAGTGCTCGCGCGGACACGATGCTACGGACAAGCTTGCGTTTTAACGACCACGAATATCCGCAAAGACATTGCGTTGATGCTCTTTGAATGGCTGACTCTTTAGAACGAGCGAATGAATATTGTCTCTAGAGTAAGCAAAGTAATTTGCAAAGCAGCTTTAAATCGAACCTTTAAATTACATAATTGCCGTTATTCTCAAATACCGATATCCCCTCAAATGTATTTATCCGCCGATGTCCCCACAAATGTTTTTCTCATTGCGCATGTGTAAGGTTTCGCTGCGAAATATTCTCTTCGACAGAAGCTGCATTTCGGAATCGGACCGAGCTTTTATCAATGAAATGAAATGAAGATGCTTAGAGAGAAATCGAACAGCTGTGGAAAGCGAGCGAGAATTATATCACGTGTTTGCTCAAAGCTGCACTCTGCGCGAGCCCGGTGTTTTTGTTATTGTTTTGCTGCTCGCCGGCGATTATAGAATTTAGTTCACAGAATACCCCGGAAAATATCCTGTACAATCCCGAAACAACCTTATTCCTTCCCATGTGGCTACATAACGATATATCGTACTCATATTCCATACATATTCCATATCGTATACACAGGAATAGAAATATCATTATATCACAACTAGATTTAACTAATTGTAATAAATAGTTTTCACTCATTCACAATGCATTTATTGAAACAGTGTCGTATGAAGTATCATCTGTCATGCATTGCTTAGTGCAAATGTGATGTATTTGATAATTAATTAGTTTTATTTTATTTATATATATATACCTTTTTCACATGTAAGATAGAGTACACTTTGGACATAGCATAATACTATATAACCCTTAACATAACTACATATTGTATACTATATTATATGACTATAAATAACGCAATATCACAATCACATACAAACTGGCATAAGGCCACCAATACATCGGAGTTGAAGCCGCTTGACAATGTGTCAAGCGCTAAAGTAATCGTCCGTCGTGACCATATATCAATTTCGGTTTCGATACCACGAATGAAACGCCGGTACTACAGTTCACATACGCACGTTGCGCGCGAAGCCGCTTACGCGAGATTCAGTCCATGCACGCAATATACTACGCTGTACGCTGGTGTTATCTCGAAATTTCGATGCGCCGCACGTCGCGGGTCGCGGTTCGCCGCGACCACGTTCTCGTTCTCGCGCAATGGCCGGCAACGGGTTTCCGTGAATCGCGTCGTTGTTGGAGCACATTCACGTTTTGCTCTTCTCAGCTCGCGGTTCTCGGTAGCATTCGGCGCTCCACACCAACACACTCACATTCACTCTAGAACCATCATTTCCTGTGTTGTAAAAGGGGCATCAATCCACACACACACACACACTCACCCAGAGCCCACAATCATCAACTCGGTGTTCCACTGCGCAGTTGGTCGTCGTCGTCGTTGCTGCCGACATTTTCAACGATTACCGCACATACCGCACTCAGCATTCGGTCGCGCAATTGCACTGCTGGCTGTTATCAATTCCGAGGCCCTACGACGAACGTGTTACGCCATCCAGACGGAAGACCCACCAAAATTGCACAACCAGCACCGGCTCTAGAATGGCGAAGCGCCCTCTCAGCTGACAGTGATTGAAAACACACGCATCTTCTCTGAACGATTTATTCACAAAACTACTCTGCACGCCGATCATTGACCCAGTCTCGCGGAAAAATCACATCGCACTACACAAACACATACATCGCTCTATTCATCGTTTATTCACGTCGTCGCCAAGTTCTGAGTGTGTGTTGTGTTGAAATCAATACGCGCAAAAGCAGGTGCATATTTGTGTCGTCTAGTAGTATTTCTAGTAGCAACGGTCGAAACGACCAGACGCAAACAGCGGGGCGACAAAACAACCATAATAATCGTTTATGTGACATAAACACATCGCACCGAAAATTGCATCCGTTGCCAAATCAATATAATACCGCATAGAAGACGCGAGAAGCGCCAACAAAACCCCGAACGCTCGCAGCCATCTCGGGCGCGCCGATCTGAAAATAACGTGCCTTAGCTAGAGCTTGGCAAAAACAATCGTCGCACAAAAACACACACACCGAAGACCATCATCACCGCACCGCACCGCTTCACCATGACCAAGGGCAGGCGAACCAACAACACCTCGGCGACGGCCGCCGCCACGGACGGCTCCCAGCCGCCCAGCCATCCGTTCGATAACATGGACATCACCGGCGACGAGATCAACCGGCTGACCGGCGCCTTCCGTGATCCCACGTTCAAGAGCATGTTCGCCGACTACATCGACGAGATCACCGATCCGGCCAATCGGCGCCAGTACGAGCTGGAAATGACGCAGCTGGAGCGCGAGCGCGGCATCGACATCACGTTCATCCATCCGGTCGGCGGGTACGTGCTGAAGACGGCGGCCGGCGGCCGCCTGAAGACGTTCATCAATGTGGCGCACAGCGACCGGATCGATCGGCCGCGCAGCGAGCGCGCTCGTGGCGGCGGAGGCGCGGCGGGACCGCCGACCTCCGGTCTGAACTGGTCGCTGCCGTACGCACAGTCGCCGGCGCGTCGCGACTACGACCAGCAGCGCCAGGTGTGCCAGGTGTTCGATGTGATCTTCCATCCGGATACGCTGCATCTGGCGCAGCGCGACGCCCGGTTCAAGGAGCTGGTGTCGCGAACGGCGCTGGAGGCGGTGCGCGATGCGTTCGGCGTGGAGCTGGACATGGTGAACGTGAAGAGTCCGCGTATGGCGTTCAAGGGGACGCCGCGGCCGCTGTGCGTGCGCAAGCGGCGAGCCGATGGCGGGGTGGTGAGCAAGGAGGAGGCGGACAAGGGGCCGAGCCCGTTGGACGCGATTTATCCGCCGCTGATGGAGCAGCCGGCGCGGTTGGCGACGAAGAGGCAGAACGCGGCTGGCGTGGGTGCTGCCGAGCAGCGGAAACAGGAACCGGCCAAGTCGACGAAGGAGTTGGCGTTCACGACGCCACGCCATCAGCTCGTGCATCGGCGGTACGTGGACTATGCGGACATGACGTACGAGCTGGATGCGAAGATGGCGGCGACGGTGCCGCACGAGCTGCAGCTGACGGTCGAGTTGCCGCTGCTGAAGACGGCCGCCGAGGCGCAGTTGGATGTGACGGCGACGGAGGTGTATGTGTGCAGTGAGAGACCGGGGGCGAGGTATCGGCTGCGCGTGCGGCTGCCGTACGAGGTGTGCGAGGAGCGCGGCGAGGCGCAGTTCGATGCGCAGCGCCGCCGGCTGGTGGTGCGGCTGCCGGTGGTCGGATGGCGGGCGACGGTGGCGGATGTGTGCGGAGCGAGGGCGGAGGAGGTGGTGGCGATGGCGGTGGAGGAGGCCGGTGGGGAGATGGTGATGGAGATGGAGGAGGAGACGGAGGTTGAGAAGCCGAAGTTGAAGGTATACTTTTCAGAAAGATTGACAATTCCGTTACTATTTGAAATTCGAATTCAATCTATCCAAACACCACCAATCATGTTGAGTGGAATTTTTGTTCAATTATTACCAATTCTAGCACCGAGTTCGCATAAAATTATAATTGCGTTTTTTTAATACTTTGTATTTTCGTATAGTGCTTCTCGAAACGCACTATCGATTTTTGACTCGATACATTTTGATTCTCTAATAAAATACGTGATAATTTTGAAAGATTGTTCGAATGTAGAAAAACATTTTCCTTCGAATTCTGGGTTTTGAATATCCATAGACTTGCGGTTTAACGATGGATTGGAATGTGTACAAATGCTATCTTTTAACTTTGCAAAAGCTTCGAATATGTTGTTGAGGTGCTGTTACAAATTTGTCCGTGAACTAAATATTTCCCTCTTTCCCACTTACCCAGAACACCCTCCAGCACTCGACCTCGGAAACCGACTCCGAATCGTCCGCCTCATCGGATGTTGCCGCCGACGCCACGCACTACACTTTGCCGCCTTACTCATGCGCTCGCGACCCCGACTCCGGCGACCTCTTCATCCAGCTGGCCGTCAGCAACGTCGACCGCAACGTGCCGGTGTCCGTCGATCGACCGGATGCCAGCAGCGCTCGCATCCGCTTCCAAACCATTGGAGCCGGCTACTACGCACAGCCGTACGCCTTCCATCTGCGGCTGCCGGCGGCCGTTCGTTTGATCAGTGTCGACACCGACATCTGGGAGGCGGAGATCGTCGTGCGCGTCGAGGTGCACGTCGATGGTCGCCAGATGTCGTCGGCGGCGGCGGCTGCCGGCGACAGCGACTTCTACGAGGCTGGCCTGGATGAGTCGTCGCTGCAGCGCTTCCCATGCGACTGGTGGCGTCAGTCTGCGGGCGGTGATAGCGTCTTCGATGATGCCCGATCGTTTGGCGTCGACCAGCTGAAGGCCGCCCTGCCGAATGCACAGGTACGCTCGCCGCAAAAGCAGCGCTCCTACTCGGAGTCCAATTGCGAGGATTATCACGGCGATGTGGACGATCATGACGAGGATGACCATCACGACGACGATGATGATCACCACCACGACCACCACGATGAAGATAGCGCCGACGATTGCGTCGCTACGGCGCCGCAGCGCGGACACGCTCCGTCACTGGCGACCACCAACAAATCGCGCACCTTCTCCGAGTGCAGCGCCGACAGCTCGGGCCATGGCGGCAGCACCAAGTGCCTCAAGGGCATCCTGAAGCGTCGCAGCAGCAGCGTGCTCAGCGATGTGTCCGCCACGTCGGCCGTCGATGTGCCGGCGGCCTGCATCCCGGAGGAAGATGGAGTGGCTTCTTCGGCTCTGTCGCAGCACAGCAAGAAATCGGTGCGCTTCGACAGCAATCTGCGCAACGTGCTGCTGTTCAAGCTGAACTCGACCGTGGCGGGTCAGCGCAAGCCGAAGCCCGCCAAGCGGCACAAGAAGAAGAAGCGCTGTGCGGACCGGCGCTACAGCGAGGGCGAGGCGAGCGATTACGATGCGAAGCCGGAGGAGGGCAAGAAGAAGGCCGGCAACGGCGGCGGCGGTGCTGCAGGTCAGCAGAAAAAAAGCGAAGCAAAGGCTGCGAATCCGCTGCATGATAGCGGCGTGGATTTGAATGAGAGCTCGTCCGGCAAGGAGACGACGTTGACTGAGACGCCGCGCTGTGATTTGGAATTTAAGTCGGGCATGATTTTCGAGTTGGACATGTGAGCCAGCCGCCGGGCGGCTGTGAGGCATTTGTTGTTTTCGATTTGGAAACGTTATTTTTGAGCTCAAAGAGTTAGACTCTCGCGCGCTCGCGCTTGAAGCGCACCAACAAAATTGTTACGATATGAATTGCGAATATTAATCCACACACACATACACAATAATGATATGCCGCTCTCTGCTCGGAGACGATATTTTTCTCTATTTTGTCATAGACATACAAACACACAAACGAATGAACGCATGATTTTGGTTGCTAGATATGTAGTTAGCATTTAGAACACCCGCGCACTTGCATGAAACACACACAAATCTGAGGACAGCACATCTAAAAACACACACAGATATTAGTTTTGTAGTACATTGCTCGTAGAACTGAATAATTACAAATATGAATACAAATAAAATATGTCAATTAATTGAATACGGCGGTGTAGTGTTATTATTTTATTCGAAAAGTGTGGTAAGCATTCATTTCGTTTGGTGGGCCAAGTGCTGGTGAATGAATTAGTATAGCTTTCGGTGAACGACAAATATTTCCCGGGATTGACAACGCACGCACATACCTCAAACACGTGCTTGAGTGAACCACATACTCGTGCTCGCACGTGTTCGCTGTGCTTTATCATCGCCGATTTATCTGCACGAGCGTGAGAGCAGAAATACCAGCACACTTGTTGAGGGAAAATCTTGGCAGACAACGTGGTGACTCGAGCAACATACAGTAGTGACCAGAATGTTATGAATACGACCCGAAATATAAAGTTTAAACTATGTAATGAAATATACTGAAATCTTCTTGTTTCTCGTTTTGTAAGTCTACAATATTTAGAAAATTTCACTGATGCAGTTTAATTGAATGAAAATTATTCGATCGTATAAGAAAAAATATATTGGACAAGTCTCACCTGTGTCTTAGCTCGCCCTAAGACCGTAATATGGAGACATTATTGTTGTTCATTCAAATTTACATTTCGGTTCGCATATGTTCTGAGTACCACCAATTTGTCAACGAATTGGCACCCAATGAGCATGAACGGATTGTGTTTGTCAACTGGGAAGTTGAATCTAGAAAAATGTTTGTCTGCAAACACGAATTATCTATTTGTGACACGATAGAGATAATTTTAGTTTGTAGTGTAAAATAATGATTTGTTATTACTATATTACTTAATTTCAAAATATCAATCATATTTATATTTTAAGATATCAATATCAATCATATTCGTCTGAGTGGCGTAGCGGTAGAGTGCCTGCCTCACGATCGGAAGGTCCTGGGTTCGAATCCCGGTATGGGTGCAGGTTTTTTCTTCTAACGATGATCCAAGGAAGGATGTTAAATGTTGCCTAGGGTTGCTCTTTGGAGCGCTGTGCTAAC
>JANTBZ010051149.1:0-10361 GCA_024741255.1 Exechia fusca | reverse complement strand
ATACTTCTTGCTTGAATTTGAGACACTTTTCCACGAAAACAAGGCATTTTTACGTTGGCGTGAATTCTAGCCCTAACTGTGACGGACTGCGGGTTTTGACGATTTGCAAGGACTGCAGAGTTGCTGGGACGTCCGGTGCACATTTTCCGGTCGTTTTGGAGATTTTGCCCTTGTTTAACATTCAAATTTCATATTTCCGAGCAGCGGCACTCAGAGGCCTCACTCGCTTGTTTTCAAAAGTGAGGCGATGCACTTCTTGTGGCTTGTATGCCTTGATTATATGTTCACTAATTTCGATTTTCAACCCCGATCCTCGATTCCTTGCAATCTTACGAGCGATCTCGAATTTTAGATTTAAACTGAAATACACTGCAACAAGTTTCAAAATATTTGTATACACTTTTTTTCGCCATCGTACCAAACGATGAAGGAAGTATCTAACAGGGTTTTGACGTAATGTGAAATACATACAATCTCAGAGAATACAACAAAGGCAAAAATGTGTTATGCGATAAGTAACCACCATATGTTGTCCGGGTTATTTCTGGTCAACCTGTATACTTTTCTGCGAATTCTGAAATTATTTCGATGACTTATTAATTATTGATGTTTTCGTCATGAACTGCAAAATTTAGGCGTTTGGTGCTCAAATAGAAGGTACAGAATAGTTTTAAAATTGACAAATTTAATTTTGGCTAGGGCGTACCCCAGATACGATTTTCTTAAGACATGTTTTGGCTCCAGCGGCCGTTTCTATTTATCAGAAATCAGTGCTTTAAAAATGGTAAATACCTTCCTCAACATACAGTGGGTAAAAAAAAGTCTCCGAGCAATCGTTTTTGTCGATTTCCCAGGCCCACAAAAGACCTTTTTTAACGAATTTTGGCTTCTGTTCATTCTCCACTCAAACATCTGATTTTAGTGTTTTGTGCGCGATTAGTGTTATGTTGTGGACACGTAAAGACCCGAAAGTTTGATTTTTGTAATTTTTTCTGATGATGAGATTTTGTGCGCTACTCTATTCCCTCTCATTTGAGTGTTTGTGCATTGTTTTATGTCACTCCAGTGAAGACTAATTGCCTCAGAACCAAACTCGAAACACGGGTTTTTGTATGGGAGATGATATCGAATATTTCTCTCCATACAAAAAATGCGTGTTTTGTCTTTGGTTGAAAGAATTTTTGCCCAGTGTATGTTAGAATATGTCAATAAAGGCAATAACTCCCAAAATAATGACACTTTGGTTATTCAGTTTTATATAGCTGGCTTAAAGATGACTATGATAAATAGTACATTTTGATTCTATCGAAATCAAAATCAAAATCAGTTGATTTTGTATTCACTTTTGGAAAAAACGCTATAACGATAAATGAGCCAAGCCAAATTAAATTCATCGCAGGTAATGAGAGTCCAAACACCAATCCTACATGTTTTATTCGTTTCACGTAGATGCATCGATCTAAAGGTTAATCGACCAGTCGTCCAAAATGGATAAATTGGAAGTTGTGTGCCATTTCGAAAAATGGTTATTTCGTCCCACCCCAATGAGCACATGTGTGCATTGATGCGAACATCCCCAAACGGAAAGGGCTCGCGCTCCTCCTCTCGTTGGTCGTTAATCAAACGAATAGCCGGAAGACGCACGTCACCCAAACGGATATTCTATCGATAGAGTTTATTCAATATTTCACATTTCAGAATCGTACAATATTTTATGTTGATTTCATGCACTATCAGCAGCACTCTCGTCGGGTGTGGGAATGACTTCGGTCGTTGTCGTCGTCGTCGTCTCTGCCTTCACTTCTTCCGCATCTGCCGCTTCCTTCTGCTCCTCCGGCACCTTTGGCACCTCAGCCGCCGCCACCACGGTCGCCACCGGAACCACCACCACGGTCGCCACCACCACCGGCAAAGCCGCCGCCAACGGCTCCACAATCTCCTCCACCCGCAGCTCCGCCAGCCGCTCCCGCTGCAGCTGCACCGCACTCACGCCCAAATGCGCCTGCAACACCGCCGGCGGATACACTTCCGCCACGCAGCGCTGCACATACGGCACCAGCACCCGACACACGCACACCGCCAGCCGCTGGAAGTTGGCGCGCTCCGCCGCCCCAAACGCTTGCTGCTCCTGCCGCTGGAAGCTGGCCACCGAGCGCACGGCGGCCGCCAGGGCCGCCTGCAGTTCGGCGGTGACGCGTTGCGCGAGCGCCACCGGGGCGCAGGCGCGCAGATCGTTGAGGGCGCCGAGCAGGCCGTTGCAGAAGACGGCGAGCGGCTGGAATTCGAGCAGGCTGTCGGGGGGGAGGAGTGCGTCCGAGGTGGAGCGGTCATCTTCGGCGGTGGAGAGGGTTTTCGCGAGCGCAGCACTGCCACCGACTTTGTTGATTAGGGTGAAGCGCTCCATGTCCGCCTCGAACTGCTGGCGGGCGGCGGCAACGGAGGCGGCGAATTTGCGGCCAATTACCTGGGCGGAGATGTGGGGCGAGAGATCAAAATTTGAGTACGGAACGGAACGATTTTGTCAACTAACATTTTTTATTTTCCTTGATTTAAATTTTCTGAACTTTGATTTCACGAAATTTCATAAAAATCCGAGAACCTGTTCGCAAGTTTTAGAGGTATGTATATTTTTGGCCTCATAATAGGTATAATTTGGATATTTCGCCCAAATCTTTTACTGTGGAGCATATTTTCGAAATTTATGAAATGCTAGTATTCAATATCTGGAGAATATGTCGGGTAGGAATCCCAACTCGTTCATTTCGTTCAACTTTCCGAATCATCGAAAAAATATTGTTTTCGGCCGATTTCGACAAATGCCGCAGCTCTTTCGAGCACAGCATTCTAATTCTTAAATGATAATTTAAAATGTAACAAATATCTATACTATTTTTAATATCTCTAGGAAATTAGCTATCCTGCAATTTTATTATTCCGTCCAACAAAATCATATAACTGCCTCATTCATCCGCACATAACGTACTGCAACATCGATGTTCGTACGACCACTTTTATAGTCTGCTAAATATCTGATGATATTTGATTTTTCTAGGGAAAAGATGCCTCAATACTAATAATAATCAATTGTCTTGACGGTATTTTTTCGTACCAAAAAACAGTGCTCTAGTAACACACGAAAATCTGTTTATCATATTGAACAAAACCACACTATAACGTCTATAACGTATACAACGGAATGTCTTGGAGATTAAGACACATTTCGTTTGAGGGTTATAAGATATGTTATAAGCAAAACCTGGAAGTTAAGGGATAATCCCTATTTTTCCTTGTCACTATACAAAACCCTTTTTACATCTATTTTCCCGATTGACAAACAAGATCCTAAATCGAAGCAGATATATTTCGCCGTAGCATGTGCTCAATATACTATCTCTCGGACATCTCAGTAGGTAATACAGAGCGTATGCATAGCGTATTGAGATGTCCGCACAACATCCCATTGAGATGTTGTAAGGACATCACGTTCGGCTCTGAAATAATTATTGTTTTTATTGCATGTGCTAGGTATTCGCTTGATTGCAGTGTGAAAGGGGGAATTGTCGAAACTCATCCCGATGAGATGTCTCTGAGATGATGTTTTCGGATATCTAATTCTCGAAATAGACATCCGTTTGGTATTAAATACACGATTTAGATGATCTCAGCTCATCTAGATCCTATGGTAAGGATGTCTCTAGAGCATTTAAATCGAATTCGGTTGCCGTTAGTCGGTCTTGAGTTCATCCTCAAGACATCCCAGGGACATCTTTGCACATTATAGATGATCTCTAAATGTCTTGGAGCGGATCATAATATTCAATTCAATATTGAATACGAATCGGATGACTACGTGAATGATAAGTACGAGTAATTGTTCCGGATTCGAGGATTCCGTTCACACACATCACACGTCTTTACGGACCAAAAGGAATGCCTTCCACCTTCCACCCAATGGTGGCTGCGATTCGTTCAGTAATAAATCATTTTCGGATTGTTTCTACGCTTGGTATGCCTTCTCGCAATGCCACGGGTCCAACGTTCACGTTCGTCCAACCTACCTGCTCCCTCTCCATGCGCCATGCCACGCACTGCTCCAAGTTCTCGCGCAGCAGTCGCTGATTTCGCGCCAACACCGCCGACTCGACCGCCATCCGTCGCTGCTCCGCCCGGCGCGACTCCGCTCGCTCAACGGTGCCCAACAGCAGTTCGCTCATGCTCGCGTACGGCTGCGGCTGCAGCAGCGCCGCCCCGTAAGCGACCGTCAGCGGCACGCCGTTCGCGAGCGTCCGCTTGCGCCACGTCAGCGTCACGAAAGGCGGACCGCCTCCGCCAGCACCTGGGGTTGTAGGAGATAGGTGAGAGTGAACAATTTTATCACAAACAAGTACACCAAAACCATCTATTAGGTGGTGAGAAAAAAGTTGTTGAACACGGTATTTTTTTCAACTTTTCAACTTCTTAATCTTATTTCGAAAATTTCGAGTTTCTCGAGCATCTTCCGATGATGCAGAAATGTACTATTATTTCATCCTGGAATGTATCCCATTTTCAGAACACTGAGTTCTCAGGAACGTATCTATTTGTTATAGTCGGTTCAGGTGTAATGTTTTAGCTGTCTTGAACGTTCAAGGTAATCTGACTTTTTTTCGCAAGCGAAAAAAACAGCGAAATTATTGCGAAATTTCGTAGACCGCGCGTTTTCTTTTGCCAAATCAACAAATATTAATCATTGGACATACGAAATCGATAACAAATTTCGATTGTCGTCAGAGTGGTGCAGGTGATAGGAAGGTCCAGGATTCAATCCACGGTGATAGTTAGTTGAAGTTTGTGGGTTTATCTCCCCACGATGATCCAAATGTAGGATGTTAAATGTTGCTTAGGGTCACTCTTTGGAGCGCAGTGCTAGCCAAATGGCATCTTTAAAAGACCTTCGGGTTGTAGCAATTAACAATTGTTATTATTATTTCGATTTTTATTGTAGATTTACATGCCCATTCATTGGCACCCTATGGATTCGGGGCCTTATCGTCCTTTTGGAAGCTCCTGGTTTCGTTTCAAAGCTTAGTTCATTAGCTAAAAACTTATCGAACAAAACTTGAAAATATCGAAAATGCAAATTCAGCATCCTATCTACCGAACGACTGCAGAATCGTCATTTCAAAACATCTGCCCATCTATTGGCACTCCACTCGCTGTTCTGTAAAACATCGGAAGTCAATAGAAAATACGCAATTGAAAAATATGTTTCCTATTCTTTATTATTCCTGTGGTTGTGACTCAACACTTAAATCTGTCTAGAAATATTTGAGAGCCTTTTCATGATATGAATGAGAACAATAAATAATAATGTGGAAATAATGAAGAAAATAGCACTGTGTAATGTAAAACATGTCACATTTAAATCACATCACATCACATCACAATGTTGTACTACATGAGCTGATATGTATCGGGAGAAATAGGGAAGGACCAACATTTTTGAAATTTCATCAAAAATGTTGGTTGGTTCCGTTATATGGTTTCATTTTGGCTCGATAGCCTTAAATCAGTGGTCCTACAACATATCGATCACCTCCAAAAAGTATTCGTCGCTAACCCTTGCAAAATCATTATTTTTCTCGATTTATACTGCCTCATTCTTTCCCTGGAGCTACCATTTTCACTTGGGAAATAAAAAATAGTCGCTGAGTGCCAAATACGAATAAAACCATAAATGGAACCACAATTCATAGCCCAATTCAATTATTATGGTTTTTTTTGTCGATTTGGTCGATCGTGAGTTTTTGCGTTTTTCGGCACCCTTTCCGCAAAGAGCTCTCGCATGCCCAAAAACGTATGCACGATTTGTATATATATTTTTTATATAACCTCAGGGTATCAGCAATCTTCATGTTCTATCCTTTCCGAATTCCGAAATTAATTGGTGGACTTATTGGTGTTTTCGTCAGGAACTGTCAAATTTAGGCGACCACTGCGCACATCGTCTTCGGTGCCCAAATGAAAGGTACAGAATAGTTTAAAAAATGGATAAATGTAATTTCGGCTAGGGCAGACTCCAGATAACAATTTCTCAAGACATGTTTTGGATCGGCCGGCCCTTCCCCTATCATAAATCAGTGCTTTAAAGATACTTCAATATCTTCTTCTCCATATGTTGAGATATGTCAATTAAGGCAATATCTTCCACATTCCACACTAATGTCAGTACGAGTATAGGATTTTATTTGGCTGGCTGAAAGATGACTATGATCAACAATAAATTTTGTCTTCATCAAAAATGTTGTTTCTTCCCTATTTCTCCCGATACTTATCAGCCCATGTAGTAGTTTCTATACAGTGGAAATCACTAACAAAGAAAAGGGTCGGCTGAAAGTAAAGGACTTTTGGTAGATGACAAATAACTAGCGTCAAATTTGCAAGGTCATGATTATGCATGTTTAAATTTTTTGTGGCAGTAGGAAATGTATTCGGCTGAACATAACGTTTTCTTTTATTTTTGCCTTATGCTTCATTTAATATTGCTATCGTCGTCTATTTGAGTCAACAATGCATAATTTTATTTGTTCTTTTATCTTCTTCAAGGTGGACATTTCAATAAAAGTCGTTGGCCCTGTTGATGAAAACTCCGGCAGTGTATTCTCAGAAAACTTTCGAATTACGATCAAATTTCACATCTCGAAAGACAAAATTGTGAAACAACTTTGACGAGCTCTTTCAATGTAATGCATCATACGACCAAAAAACTGTTCAAGGCATTTTCCAAGCGATGATCCCCACCTTTCTAATATTAAAAAGTATTTCTCGTTGCCTCGAACTGAAGCTACCGTCGTTCAAATGAAAACTCCATGCTCAAACGATACTTTTATCTATGTTCAACTTTCATGATAACAACTTGTACTCGATCTATCAAGATGACGAGGTGAGATTTAAGATAGATAGAAAGATAGATGGATTGGCATATAGAAATGTAGACTTATTCTCAATCGATCAATCTATGGAACTTTCGGATTATAAGTCGAACCTCTTGAATCCAGATATCCCCGGATTTATTTACATGGTTTTGTACCGTTATTTCCGACTATTCTCATGTGTTTTATCTTCCCTATGCCGGTAACCTCGCTAAGCCGAACAAATGTCGTTCCGGTGCGATTCCGGCATAGGGAGGTTTCACAGTATTATTATCAATATCTATATTGGAAAATTTCGTTACGATATCGATATATCGATTGACATATCCTCAACCCCCCAGCACTCACCGTCAACATCGGCCACACGAAACAAGCATTGCACTCGGCCGCCACTTCGACCAGCCGCCTCTGCACGCCGCGCAGCCGCTCGATGTGCCGACAGCGCTGCGCCATCGGCGCTCTCGCGTCGGTGGCCACCTGGCCGACACACCGGTTCATCTCGGCCAGACGTCGCTCGACCGCCCACAGCGAGAAGCCGTACTGAGCCGTCACGCAAGCGAGATGCACGTTCTTCAGGGTATGTGTGAACATCACGGGTAGCACATGTGCGAGGCTATCGTGACTGGCCGTCGCATAAAAGAGGCTCATCGCTGTCAGCAGGACACAACCGTACGCAAAGCAAGCGGATGCGAAGGCCAGCATGGTGCGCCTGTCGATATGGGTGACAGATAAATAAAATTAAAAAAGTTTAGATATTTCCCGATATATCGCATGATTCTAATGAATATACATATGTACTACTCTAGCTCATCAATTTTACTACTCTCGCTCATCAATTTATGAAATGTAAGAGTCACACAAAAATTTAATGATGCAGTTTTGTTTAATGGTCATTATGTATTTCATAAATTTCTGGTTTGTGGCTGACTACGTCCTAAGTCCTAAGAAAGACCTTTCCGTTAATATATGGAGAAATTGTAGAACGAATAACCTTGAAGGTAATTTGCTCACAATTTCATTATCTTGAAAAAATCCTTTCGAAGTTATTAGTTCGACAATTTCTCCATATATGAACGGAAAGGTCTTTCTTAGGACTTGGGACGTAGTCAGCCACAGGCAAGAAATTAGCTAAATGCTCAAATCCTGTTTATCGGTTGATGAGCCTCGATCTTGCATAGCACGCATAGTAAGTGCCCAAAGTCCGTGTCATTATCTATAAAAAAATATGTATGAACATTCAAAATAGATCTTTCAAATGACCCAAAACGAAAATTGAAATCGATATGATTTTTTGTTCGTTCGAAATTTCATTAAGATTGAAGCAACTTTTGTTTTTTGCGAAGGAATAGGAAATATGGATTTTCGTGACTTTTTAAAACAAATGGGTCCAGAGTCGAACTATGTCTTCAGAAAATGTTATCTGGGTTTGGGCTCTGCCAAAAAAAAAGTTCTCGATTTGTTTCAAAATCCGTACTGGACATTTGGACACAGACGATGAAGATGCTCAAATGTGGCAGATACAGACGAAAACATCTATAAATCGACAAAATAAGGCCAGAGACCGGAAATCGATGAAAATTATGTTTGCAAAACCTCTTTCTAGAATTTCTGCCGCGAGAACTCGTAATATATACGTGATTTATTTCTGATAAGTGTTTTGAGCAGATCGCTACTTATTTTTATGAATTTGTGACAAAGGATGTTCCATGACACCATCAACACTTCCCGGTGTCGAATTGGAAGTCATTTAATGGACAATTTTTTGGTCTCAGACCTCAGAAATATTATCGCTGGAAAGATATTTAATACTCATGAAAAATATATTTCAGGGAAAAAGGCATATTTCGAGACAAAAAAGTCGTTCTATACGAAGGGCATCGAAAAGTTGGAAGATCGCAAAATTCATAGTTTCGTCCTTCAATAGAACTGTGTAGAGTATTCACAAATACTGTCATCTGAAAAATGTGTCCCACTACCAAACGGCACGGACTTTCCGGACTAAGTGTTAGATCTCTGTAACCTCCATTTGAACGCTTTATGGTACTGATACAAAAGCAAAGGCAAGCAAGGCCCTTCCGAGTTCTCGAAAATATATGCTTGATATTCTTGTGACATGATTGTCATAAAAACCAGCCTACTTGTTTATCTTCGGTTTGATATGTCAAGAATTCGATTCCAAATCCCGAGAACAGTTCAATTTGAATATATTATCTTATCTAAAATATTATTTTATCTGGTTAAAAAACCACTACACCCATCCATCTTCTCGCACGCACTCCAAAATGCAATTGGCATACCTCTACTGCAGGACAATAGCATACCGCCACAATACTACAATTTATTCCGATTCAATGACCCATGTGCCAACGTGAACCCTTCGCAAAACCGCAACAAATTCTCTCTAACGACCCAACCCAGTCGCCCGGGCTTCACAACATACAATATTCCCCGAGCGCGCCGCGAGACCACATCGTATTTATTGCATGCATTTTTGATAAAGCCACACCGAATCGCCGGTCCGGTCCCGGCAACCCGAAAAGTTCGTCAAACCATCGAATTGTTGACGTGCGCTGCAGCCGCACACAACAATAGACTTTCTGCACGCAAACCAACACCTCGTCCTCGAACACGATATATTGCAATAGCATTAGGCTAAATAAGTAACGAGCTGCTGCTGCTGCTGCCGAACACGGCGAGGAGGCGGCGAGAGAAAAAAATGAAGTATGATTGGGGTCGTACGGGTGCTAATACGGACGCACATAGACAGACTCGATCTATGTGGGTGTTCGTGTGTGTATTCACCAGGGACCAGAGCATGGAACATGCACACACACACGCACACACATGCGTGTGCCGACTGCGGACCGTGACCGCGCTGCACGCCGCCGCACGCCGCCGCCTGTCCCCAAGGTCCGCCTCGGTTGCGAACAAGTTCGCACGCAGCATACACACACATCCAACGCACAGCATACAAAACAGAGAGCCAGAGCCATGTGTCGAACCAACGACAGTTTTGTGCACGAACGGTGCACGACGTGTATGTATACAACTATGTAGCTCGCATAGAAAACGAGCTGCGACGTCGACGACAACATGAACAAAAAATAGAATGAAACTCGGTCTCATGGCTATGTTTCCCACAATATATAGTAGAGTAGTTACTCCCCCAGTCGGACTTTAAATTGATTACAAACATAGATTCGAAGCATATAGATTGATACATTATACGACCCGAAACTATGCACAGAAATCTTTTCTTGTTTCTTGTTTTGTATGTCTTTCTATGATACCTATATAGAAAATTCCAATGATGCAGATTTGTTGAATGAATAATATGCTATCGCATTAGAAAGAAATATTATAAAAATATCTCTCCCGTGTCTTAGCAAATTTGAAGAAAGACCACTTCGTACATTATTACATTATTACAAAATATACATGCATTTTTTT
>JANTBZ010051138.1:0-10361 GCA_024741255.1 Exechia fusca | reverse complement strand
CTTAGTGTATATCATGAGAATGAGACTGATTTTCGTTCCTAGCAGATTGACTTTAATTTTTACATTGTAACGTCGTATTAACAAAATGTTGGCAGAGCATCTTCATGTTATCACAATCTTCAGTATCACAGTTTTGACGGCTGACAATTATGAGTTTAGATTGGTTTTTGGTTATGTAAAAAATCGCAATGCATTGATACAACCTGTGACGAATTCTCTTGTTCGCACAATTCACACCTTGCGCATTATATCGCATTAGCACACCAGCAGAGATGCGGATCAGCGTCAGCGAATGATAGGCGTGCCAATAAATGCTCACACTCGCACACATATGCGCATTCTCTGTGCTGCTCGGCTCAGCATAACTGTGTGCTGCTACACTTTGAAATAGAAAACGGTTATCGATTCGATTGCGAATTGCGAATTCCGTGCACGTGTGTCCGAGAGTCAGCAGCAGCAGCAGTGGTGCGACCGCTGGCTGACACAGATAGTGCGCACAGCCAACTGCTGGCGAAGTGCGGCGCCCCATATGTGCTCGGGCTTCGGCAGACGGGCGACCGTTGCGTGGCCGGTTGTCGAGCACGTATTCACGCTAGGCGTTCTATAGAGTATAGATGCACCTGCAATCGGACACATGTCGTAATACAGCCATTGAGGTACTACAAAATACTAGAAGCATTTTCGGTATCAAATTTGTCTCCTCGAATTTTGTGAATTCAACGTTTTTTGAAGCGACACGCGTCTTGTTCTGAAATATATCGTTTAAATTTCAATAAAAAGCTATATTCGTGTTGGGCATCACATTTCCCAGAGGTTAAAGCGTATAATTATGTTTTTACGTTTCATTCAAGCTATGTAATAGCGCATTCCCACCAACTTCACTTGTCACACTTTTATGACGAAATGAAATACGTAAAAGTGTAGTATTGTGCTACCCCTTAACTGTTTACAATTGTGTATTGATTGTGCTTGTAGCGGCCCCAACGTTTTGCTATCGTCCGTTTTCACACACAATACTACACTTTACGTATTTTATTTCGTCATAAAAGTGTGGAAACGCGCTATAATGCCTTGTCGATGAAACAAAAAATTGTTGACGAAAATGCCACTTTTACAAAATCAGTCTATAACTAAGAACATAGAGAAGATGAAAAATCTTGCTTTCGAGCATGAGCGTAAATCGATGAAATACCAACCCATGATCCAAAGGGCATAAAAATCTGACTATTCTGTCTGTATTTTATCTTGATTTTAAAATGTTGCGAGTGTCCGATAGACGTGGCATCTACTCTACTCGCCGTACTCGTCTGAATGGAACTTAAACTTAGCGCACACAAACGCCAACACCCGTCCAGTGTGTGAGTGTGTGTGTGTGTGCGCGCTATGCGTGGGTCAGTGAATTTCGCCACCAGCATGCATACGCTAAAGTTTGTCGTTCAGCTTCGGTGTTTGGCGGGTGTGTACGCAATGTGGGTGTGGATGCAAATTCGTGCACTCTCACTCGACACCCGCGCAGCACGGAAGTGCGAGCGGAATTGTCCATTCAGAGCGCGCGTTCAACAATGAGCGCTGTTGGCTAACATGTGCTCTTGTGTTTGCATATCCGAATGATTCGAAGGAGGGGGGGGCGCATTGTCCTGCAAGAGCTGATTTCAACCGGATGGATGCATTTGAATTGTCTGCTTTTATCAGAAATCGTTATAATTCAAAGTGTAACCAATTGATGGAATGTTGTTTGGCCAAAAATGTGGGTTCAATTGAGCATGCGTATGTTCAATTTTACAATTTCACTTTGTAATCTAAAGTCTGTTAATATTTAATTCTGTATACACGCCGCAAACGTCAAAATTTACGTGTTCAAGTGCTCCAGTTCGAACATCTTAATATGTTTTCAAGTTTGATTTGTTTGTCTGATAGACACCACAACACAATAGTGAGGCAGATATTCAATTTCGTCTACAATTTCAGGCAAAACAATTAACCGAACGTACTACGTGAACAAATAAGTATTGCTAATTGTTGGAGCTTCTTTCAGCTATACGCAACCAACAAAATATCTTCAGAAGAAGTCAAGGTGTTCGAACTGGAGTCAATTAAGTGAGATGCGCTTGTAGGCGGACTTGTGCAATAGACGTTCGAACAACTCTATTTGATTTGCGCATTTATGAGACCCTTGATTCTATATCATACGATGTCCGCATAAGATAGTTTCGAGTTCCGAGCATTATTGAATTTACAATAATAGTTGGCAGGCCTTCGCGATCGAAATTGATTATATGCCGAGTAGCGTATGGTTCACTATTGTTCCAATTATTGATGTGTAGTCGCTACGCAGATACAGCTTCATAATTATTCTTATTACCCTGCCAAACACGACTTTTGCGTTGGTTGATCCATCAAAGAAGTCGCGTATTTGTCTGTCACATCTTACTGTTCTATGTGCTGTGTGCAACGAGCTAACTAGAACACACTGCAGAGTGCATGCGCATATCAGACAAATGGTGGTCGCTGGCAAAATTAGAGGTCAACAGCGATAACCGTGCGCTTGTGTGTGTATTTTGTGCGCGAGTCTGGATTAATCGTGATCGTTTCGCCGGACGCGCCGGTCTTCATTCTCCGCTCGCATGTAGCATAGAGTGTGTGTGTGTGCTAAACATTCGTGCCCGTATCAGAGTGCTGCCCGAACAATGTAATTTATTTGCGCATGCACACACACACCGTCTGAACATCCAATGTTTCTACTATATTACATGTTGTATAGTGTGCTCATTGAGCTTCGAATGGATGGCTAATGCTGTGTAATGCGCGCGCATGTGAGAAATGTTTATTGCCCGTGTGCGCGCACACGCGTGACGGAGAAATGCGTGAAACGTGTGCGCGTTCATGAATGCAAGAGATATCATGAAGGTCAACCAATGAGGCGATATAAATTGAACACCACGTACCATATTCCACATCGAGAAAGATTGGATAGAGACGTGTTGTTGACCCCGCACGGAAATGTGAGTGCAATTTATGGTTGCATTCAAATTGTAATGATATGCAAATGTACGTGCGCTGCGCAGACGTAACATAAAGTATTCGCGCAAATTTGGTTGCATTGATGGTATAAGCTGTGGGGTAACTTTATTAATAATATTACCGGCCTTTGTTAATCCGAACACGATGCGGAAAATAAACGACGATGTCGCCGCTCCGTCTGTTCCTGACCATAATAACAGCCGGGATGCAAGCGGGTTTAATAAATTAACCATGATCAAATTCTCACACCTGCAAGGTACATGAATGTCATTTGCAATGGCAGTGAAGACATTTCATTATTTTATATACTCCGCGATGGTCATAAATTCGACGGTGCTCATGGTGAATAAGCACAAATAAAACACCCACACAGACAGACGCGCTCAGAACATCAAAGCCGCGAGAGTCGATTATATTTCCCTGTTGAGCTGTGTTATGCGCACAAACGACTTTCGATTTTTTGTACAGAACATCTCGATGTGTGTGTGTGTTGGGCTCCGGGGTAGCTCGGACATTGTCATTTAAATTTATTACACAATCTGACACATACAGATTTTTTTCGGCAGACGAAGAGGAATCAGACAACCCAAATGAACGAATGTTTTATATTCGTTCAGTGCATATATTTCACTGTAACGTAATGCGAGCTCGGTTGTTCCGATATGCCAGCTATCAGTTCGAAATATCCCACTGACAGTAAAGAATTGATGTGCTTAATGCACTCGGCTTAATTACCTAATGGGTGCACAGACAGCAGAGACAAATAATAAATTGTGTATGTATAGTATGGTATGATAATACTTAATGAGAAGACCCAAAAAAGAAACATATGTGTATGTATACGCTATTTTTTGCAAGACATATTCACCGAAATATTTTGAATAAACATTCAAACGCAGTCTTATTCGCCACCTAAACTGTTCTTCAGTCACGCATACTCTGGATATGAATGCTAACGATTCGTGTATGACGTACCGGTCGTTTTGTGGCCAGAACACTTCTTCGAAATTAAGCGCTATTTTCTCACACTTCATGTCGGACATCGTGTCTTCTCGTAAGTGGATTATCGTGCATTTTGATGGCACCACATTCACACACAACAGCAGCACGACCATCGATCGGATAAATGAAGTAATTTGAACGGGAGTTCGTTTTTTTTGTGCTCAATCTAATACGAGCACAGGATGTGTGTCTGCACGTTAATTACTCCTCCGTTGCGGCGGCTGCCGACAAGTGCCGTATGTTTTGTTTGGACAACAAACGACTTTGTTGCCATTTATCAGAGAGTCGAGAAAGGTGTGAGTTGACACACACGCACGCGTCGCACACACACGCAGGTGGAGACAGAAATGTACCGTGGTGCTCCATTCAGACATCGCTCGCCATCGCCAGAGCGCTCGAGTTGAGTGAACGCGATGAGTGGTCAAACACGTTTTATTCACGCGCAACGGCGACGGCGACTGGCGACTGGGAGGGGACCCACATTTTATACACGAGCACTTATCAGTCATCGCACGCGGAGTGGACGTTTGAAATAGCATTTCTGACCGTGTCTTCTGTGCTAGACTGGCAGCACGCTATGATGTTGATGACGACGGCGTCAACCTCAGGAATAGTGCGGTTCGATCGAAAATAACGATTACAATTATAGTAGCAAGAATGAGAATGATAAAAGGTCTAGAAACCATGATTTCAGAATATTATTTAGAGTTTTTTTATGATCGGGTAATAGTTTTCGTTGTTATTATTTTCGCACTTGAAACTATTGATAGTTATATTACAAAAAAAACTTATTACCTATTTTTGTACCAAAAATAAAAATAGTCTATAAGGAAAAAAGGGTCTCCAAATAAGAAAAAAATAGGAAACAAGGCGAAAACAGTGTATTAGGAACGGAAAATATTGAAATGAAGGGCCTAACGCTGAAGTAAGGTTCATTTGAATCGTAGGGAAAAGTTAAACATAATTGTTGTCACAAATGTTCTGTAGAATGAAAGAAACAATAGTTTTTGATTTACATTTTTAGGATAAGAATTTGCATAATGAAGTCATACGTGATGCAAGTATATTTTTGGTGTCGGATGATGTAATTTATTACGAAGAGCTCGAAGAAAATCATGATGAAGTGCTGATTTTTTCAAAGGCATCAGCAATTCTTCAAGCAACAAAATTATCGCAGCTACTTCACACGCAGAGTCAATGTTCGACATTTGTCAACATGTAATTTCATCAATGCTAAGGCTTTACCCAGCGAGCATTCTTTAGAGGTCCGAAGCCATAACATATTTACTAATGATCATATCCGGATAATACTGTGAATGGGGCTGGAATTCATAGCCATTTCTTCGAGTTTGGGCATAACTCCTTTTTTATATAGGTTGATTTTGAGTTCGCGCGGCATACATTTCACTAAAAGAGCTTTCGCATGACCAAGAACATATCTCAGACATTTCCGAGTAATATCCATCAACCGTGCTTTTCTATCTTGTGATTTGTTTTATGTTTTCGTCAGTAATTGCATCGTTTGGGCGTCTAGAGTGCACAAATGGCCAGTACGGAATTTTTAAAAAATCGGCTGAGGCGAACCCGAGATAATACCTTTGTTCATGTTTCGGCTTCGGTCGCAATTTTTCCCATTAGAAACAGTCCTTTTACAAAGAAATGAAATTCGCCGATACCCATTTATTCGCAGTAACAAAAGTGGCTTAAATCAAATGTAAATTTCGATCGAACCAAAATTACTATCGATGTCAAATTTTGTATATCGTCCTTTAATTAATCAATGTTGATTAATTACAAATAATTTTAGATGAAAGATGTGTCCTACTATCAAACGATGCGAACTGTTATATGATTGCTCACACATCAGAATACAACGATTCAAACCACTATCAATTTGACGCTATCTACTGATCAGGCCAGTCGTGCGAACGAGCTCAGTGGCCGGCAGCGTCGCGTTCGATTGTGCTCATCGCTTCAGTCGAGTGTGTGTTATTGTCAGATACAATCAGCCAAATCACAGCACCATAATGTGCGTTTATGTGCATTTCAAAAACATCAGCAGAGACCAAGTAATGCGTGTATATGATTGCATTCGAAACCACCTCTCCCAGAGCGACATTGCTGACGCACACAGACCCACACTCACACTCACACGCACAGCACATATGCTGTGTGTGCGTATTCCCGTTATGTCCTGAATTCTTAAATACGTCGACGTCTTTATCGTGACCGTCGTCGTGTTGGTGGCGCGCGCGGTGGCCACCGGTGGTCGTGTGGTGATGAGAACGAGAACGCGCGCGAGACCTCCGCGCATAACTGGGACAATCGCCGCGCGCCATGTGCATAACACATACACGCACGCAGGCACGCACGCACTCCCGAGTGCATACTTGCGAAACAAGAAAACAACAGCGCACCAACATCAGCGTGCATACCCATTACATATACATTATGCTGCGCGAGCTGCGTTCGCGCGTGCATACTTTTCAGCACGGCATGGCATTTCCGGACTGCCAAATGTGTGGCAAGCGCGCGTGCAAGTCGCGATTACCGGGGACAGGGTATGAAGTGTTACTCCGGAAATTCGTTAGAGCTAGCACATTTGTTAACATTTCAACTAGAATCCATAGCAGGATATTATAAACTTCATCATCCATATGAATTTAATTTAGCTTTTTCCATAATAGCCATTTTATAGACCTTGGACTAGTACTTGTTTCTGTCTTTTTGACCCGAAAAATGCTTTGAGAAGAAATGTCTTCATATTTCTGATCTGGTGTGGGCAGAGCCAAACATACTGAAAATATCAACCGTGTAATTCGTGTTTTTCTCTTGAATGTGTGTTTCTAGAGCTATGTGCGGTGATGAGCCTTATGTTGGAATCTAATCGAATAGGTTTCTACGACATCAACAAACATTATTGCATCTTTGGACCTCATTCCAACTAGCCTAGTGTGATGCTATTGTCGATGGTAACGTGTACAATTAGATTTTTTTCAGCAGGCCTCTTTTGGTTAAAATGGTCTTAAGATCTCTCTTTGGAACCTACAAAATAAATTTTATCAATAGCGAACTTTTGATCTCTTGAAATATTCTCATCTTGTAGGAACATGTTTAGATGACGCCAAATTCTTGATAAATTTAAAAAGCAGTGTTTCCTCTCACAAAAAAAAATGTTTGGTACTTGGTACTGCAACCCGCAGGTTTTGACCTCCCTTGTATACTCCACTTGTATTTGAAGAGTAGCAGGGCTTCGCAACCGGTTTCGGGTTTGAAAGATGACATGTGGTTAGCACATCGCTCTTAAGAGCAACCCTAGGCTACATTTAACATCCTTCCTGTGCATCATCGTGTGGAGAAAAACCCAAAAACTTTTTCTCACTCCCGAGATTTGAACCCAGGACCTCCCGCTCGTCAGGCAAGCACTCTATCACCTGCACCACTCAGACATGTTTCTCACACGACATGTTTAAACTAGGACCTTAACTTTTAAGTATTCAGAGAGCTCGAGCGGAAGTTCCATTCTAAGCTAAATTATGATGATTCAGGACGATACGTCCATACATATGTATAGTCATACTCTTCGGGTTCCGCTGAATCAAAATGGTAATTATTCGATCCTTACAATACCCACAATCCTTCGGTCATTTATTTTTGCGTTTTTGAAAGAGTGAGAACTGCTCGCACACGGGCAGAGTGATCGGTGTTTTCTCTACTCTACGCTTGAGGACTAATCTGTTTATTATTATTACACAGTTCCCCGTTTTCTACGACGCGTTTGATAAATTTGAGGTGCCGTTTCGGGGATTCGAACCACCAATTTGTGATTCCAAATCCGACTACGCTAACCTTCTCTACCATCGCTTCCTCAATTAAAACACGCGAACTTTAGTCCGTTTACATTTCCTACCAGAAAATCAATATATCTTTGTCACGTATTAACTCTTTTATAAATATGTTTTTCTTTGATGAATTTGGGACCAAACTATTTGCACAGAAAATATGAAGGACACAATAATACAAAACAATTCAAGAAAAACAGCATGCTAGGACAACGTCTCACTATAGATACGCGAAGTTGGAAACACTTCATACCTCGCTCCCTGTATATTCTGGACGACAGTGCGCGACGATATCGCGCACGCATTCCATCCGAAAGGGAATAGAGTGCTGCGACTGCGACGAGCACGTGAACACATACAATGCGGGTTCGCGCGTTATCGCGTATGACTGTGTCTGCCATCGAAGTCGCACAGTCGCGAAGTCGCAGAGTCGTGGCCGCCGTCGACGCGTCGACGCTCGCGGGACAAAACTTTCGATGCCATTGAGCAGATGCGCGTGCGGCGTGCGTGCGCGCATCTCAAGTACATTCGCACGGAATCGCACGCGCGGTGTCTGTGCGCGCAATTACTTTGCTAAAAAGTGAAACGAACCGAACCGTTTGCTTTGGCCGCCGTCGCCGTCGACGTGCTACTTTCGTACGTGGCGGTGCGGTGCTGTGTTGTGGCGGCTGCTGCTGCTGCTCGTCGGGCGCATTATATTGGTTAACCTATTGACATGTTTATCATATGCGTCGAACGTGCTCAAGCGGCGAGTACTTCACGCTTCGGTCGAGCGTTGCGGTGTGTGTTAATTTCACGCGTACAGACAATCGAATAAAATCGTGGCGTTGTGGTTGGCCGTGGCCGTGTGTGTACGTGTTATCGCGCGAATTCTTGCACTCACGTGCGAACCGCGCGCGCACTCTGCGGGGAACTTTCGTAGAATCGGCAATCTCTGTTCGAGTGTGTGTGTGTGTGTGCATGTGGTGGTATGCCGCCAAGATGAGCGCGTTAACGACCGCCGAGGCACTCTACCGTGTGTGTTCGATCATAAATCATCCGAATGGGCTTTCACTTCAAATGCACGCGCGCTCTAAGGTCCATAAAATCGCAGTATCGATCGAGTATGCGATTTGTCCTATGCTGCTGCGCGTTAATTTATGCGCGTGCGCTGTTTGATGTCCGTTTTTGCCGGGGTGCCGAAGTGCCAGATAAATAAATTAGCCGGCTTATTCTATTGGCATAAACGTTCCCCGTTATAATTGTTTTCTTTCTCGCTCGCTGGCTGCGCTAGAAAGAATGCACTCGCTGCTTCACACAGCGGAAATGCAAATGAATCATCTGTTGTGTCAATGATGTGTGTGTGAGAGAATGCACACACACACGCATGTGCGCAAACAAACGCGCCAATATTTATTATGCCAGAGCGTAATGAGTTTGCGCGTTATGCGCGTATGATTGCGCGCGTGTGTGCACACATGTGGCATATACGAAGGTGTGCGGGCATTTCACTTTCACCTGTGGGATTTAGGTCACAGCGCAAGAACGTGCGCTCGATTTGTCCGAATTCAATGTGAGAATCTATACAGAGTCTCTCGTTTCGCTTCAATTTTGCAGGCAGTCTAACAGAACAGAAAACTTATCGGATTTGATAGATCACTATATTGAGCAGTTTATCACAAAATATCGCTATCCTAAGACCCATATTTACGGAATGGCTGACCTTCTAGTGGGAACGTGCGAAAAAATGCGGTTCAATGATAATAATTATTATTAAACCGCATTTAACTGCTGACAATTATGACATATTTAAAGCCAATGTCGATACAATTTACATCGTTTTATTAAATTGTTATTTCAACCTTCTTCTATGAGGTTTAATGACAGAATGACAGAATTCCATACAGAGTCTCTCGTTTCGCTTCAATTTCACAGGCAGTCGAAAACTCTTCGGCGGCTATCGGATAACGCCGAAATTCTGCCGCGCATCGAAAACCCTGCCGAACGCGGATCCGCGGTCGCACGGACCCACGATCTGCATGTTCAATCACGAGTGCACGCAGCGCCAGGGCGAAGTGGTGGGAGCCTGCATGGATGGGTAAGCGAGATTGATAGAATAGAGTTAGAATAGAATAGAATAAAATTCTGGTTCATATTAATGGACCAAAACTAATCGGATTCGATTGATTACTATGTTGTGCTGTTTATCATAAAATATCGATATCCTAAGTCCCAAATTTACGGAATGGCTGACCTTCTAGTTGGAACGTGCGAGAAAAAAAGGTTTATTACTTTGTTAACAGCTGACAATTACACGTTTTTCTGTTTTATATAATAATTCCACTTTTGTTATGAGGTTCAACAACAAATTGCATGAAAACCGGGCCTTGATTATAATAGTCATCCTTCCAAAAGAGACCCAGTACATTGTCTTCGTAGAATTGCCATGTAAGACCGGTAACTTATCTGATTGTCATGTCATGTCACTTGGTTTTGTTGGATTGAGACACACTGATG
>JANTBZ010051137.1:0-26350 GCA_024741255.1 Exechia fusca | reverse complement strand
ATTCTTCGAATTCGCTGGCCGTCCAGGATCAGCAATGACGAGCTGTGGCGCACTGCCGGAATGGAACGGGTCGAGATGACGATCTTCCGAAGAAAGTGGGTGTGGATAGGCCATACACTACGCAGACGCAGCTCCATCGCGTACGAGGCGCTGGACTGGAACCCGCCGGGTCGACGACGAATGCGTGGTAGGCCGAAAGACACATGGAGGCGATCGATCGAGCCTGAAGCAGCGGCCGACAGCAAGACCTGATCGGAAGTGAAGGATTTGGCTCTGGATCGTAAGGAGTTCCGCGAGTTTGTTGTTGCTCTATGTGCCAAATTGGCATGAGTGGCAGAAGGCTAAGGACTCTACTTCGACTCCGTTTGACAACTTAGCTTGACCAGGATATCCGGTTTTAATGTTCTCTAAACTTGAATGCCAGACTTCGAATGTTCATAAACATGTTAACATGATAACTGTTGACTTTTATGATGCGACATAGTATTTTTGCTTGTTTTCTAGTCCTCTATACAGTGCGCACAAGAAAATATCGCTGATGCAGCGGACTATCGCCGACCGTCTTTGGGACGTCGATACAAGCCACATTCTATCAGCATTATATAGTGAACATATAGGTAAACACTCGGTCCGATTGTCGAATCCGCGCATGAAGAATTATTTGCAGGTTGGCAGTTATGACGGTTCAAGTATTCAAGCTCAGTTGTCAAACGACAGTAATTGTCCCATCGATCGTGAGTTGGGGTGGAATATGATATATCTTTGTATTATTACGAGTACGTGCGAAATGGTTGCGTTTGGTTGGCTGTGTTAGTAGAGTTGGAGCATGCGGCATGTGTGTAGGATGCCTGCGGGGCGACCCAGTCATGGAAACTGGCGCAACACATTGTGCGCGCAAAATGACGCACTCGCGCCCCACGCGCGCGCGCCGTCGCCGCGACGCCACTGCGGAAACTCGTCCGCCCGTGTGCATGCGTGCGCGTGCGTGTGTGTGTTTGTGCTGCGCGCATATGATGATTGAGTTACTACACACACACACACACACACACACACACACACACACACGCTCGTTCGTCACGACACACGCTGTGTGTGCGTTTACGCGAACATGTCTGTATGTGTGTGCTATGCATAATTTTGCATTTTAAACATCAGTCTCGGTCTCGGTGCACACCGATATTACACACTGGCGCGCATACACGCATACGCGAGATCGCCGACTTAAATGTTATGCTTTTAAAAGTGCCAAGTTAATTACAACAACTTTCCGATCGGCGATCTCGTCGTCGTCGTGCGCTTACGTGTGTCTGTGTGTTATTGCCTCAAGTGTGCACTGCGACTTCATACTCGATTGCATGCGTGCTAGTGCGTGTGTGTGTGTCGGCGGCGGCGGCGTTCAAAGTGCAACCAACATTGCATTTGAGATACGCGTCGCTGTCGTGTAGCGACGCATATTTCTGAGTACGACGCACGGCAAGGCGGCGGCGCGCATTGCGCATTTGTCGGTCGTTAGATAATAATATTCCGATTTAGAAAGGTGCGTACATAATCCGCATATCACGTACATGCACACACACTCGCACCGCATTCACGCACAGTTTCACGTGCCGTTGTCTGCTACGCACTGCCTCGCTACGACGACCACACGTCGGACATGTCGATATGTATAAACGAATAATTATCGAGTGTGCGTGGGGCTGCCGGCAGTCAAGAATGCTCGCGTCTCGACTCTCGACACACAATACGAATAATATGCGTATACACGAGGCATACACTCTGTGGAGCAACAGCAGCAGCAGCATCTCATCTCTGGTTCGAAGCGATTCGAACGAATTAAACAGTAAGTAATTGGCCAGAAGCGCGTAACAATGCGTAATTGTCACTTGACAGCTGGCGCTGCTGTTGTACAGTCCGGAATAGACTTAATTCGATTTAATCAGAATACCCGCCACATCCCTGCTGCTGTCTGCGCATCGCAATTGTACGCAGAATTGTGTGCTCGGTGGTTGTGTTCTGTATTCTGGGTATTAGTGCGACAATGATGGTGACAAAAGTCGACCACTTGACACTCTAGCACACACTTAATCGCACCAATCGCTAATTCCACCTGACAATTACCAATTTGTGGTGAGTGTGCATCGAGCACGCGCGGGGTTCTTTATTATGAGCGTGCGTGTGTGCAGCAGCATACAAAGCAGTAAAACACGTTGCACACACACTAATCATTATCTATTCTCGAGTGCACTGCATTCGTGTGCGTGCTCGCATCGCGCAGTGGTGCCCACCCGAATGACATTCACCACCTGCACACATACTGCATTATTGTGAGTAGTAGTGTGCACACTGAACTGCACACCGAACACACGCACACACCTATCAGAGTCTAACGCCTCTACGCACAGACGCAGAGCACCGCGCAATCGAAATCGACTGGCGTCGGTGGCGGCGGCGGCTGTGGCGGCGGAATCGACGCAGACGAGTGATTAGCACACACTGCACGGGCGGCGGGCACACTTGCACATTGCACTATGCACACACACACGCTGAAACGTACGATTAACGATTACACGACGACAACGGTTGTGCAACGACGATTTAAAAAAAACACGCACCGCGATGACGACGACGAATAGCATAGCGTCACCACCGCTGTCGCCCGTCGCCGACACACCGACATATATCCACATATCACACACGGCAGCGGCGGCGGCGACCACATGCAATGCGCTAAATGCACGCGATACATTCACTCACAGCAAAACACCAACCGCCTCGACGCGATCGCAACCGGATGGGCTGGGGAGAAGAGGCGCGCGCGCGTTCACATATTAGCACGCGCGATTTCTCTTTCGTCACCCGTATCGCACACGCACGCACTCGCACACCTCTCGAGCAGTGTGGATGGCGGGCGCGCGCGGTGAGTGTGTCACATGTCGCCGTCTGGCGACGGTAATTGATCCGGCCGCTGCGATCACACACGCACACCTGAGTGTGGACGCTGCGGCGCGAAGCCACCACACCGTCCGTCCGTCCGTCCATCGCGCGTCACACAAGCGACACAAGCAGCGCGCATTACACCACCTACCTGTTGCTTCCGCGTGCGATTCTCACGGCGCAGCGTCTTGTCGATCTGGCGGGATTTCTGGCGTTGTTCGATCTCCTCGGCGCTGCCGCGATAGCGCAGAAAGTACGCGAACAGATCGTCGAAGCACCGGATGCACAGGCACCGGCCCGATCGCGACGATGAGCCTCCCGTTCCGCCGGAGCCGGAACCCGAAGATGCGCGGCGATTGGCGGCAGCAGCATCGGCTGGTGGTGTTGCGGTGTTGGTGCTGGTAGCGGTGGTCGCGTCTCCGGCACCTCTAGCGCCTGAGCGGTTGGCGTTTGTGGTGGTGGTGGTGGTGGTCGCCATGACCGTCATATATAGATCTCTGGGTGTTTGGGTTGGCTGGTTGGTCGCTTGGTGGATTGGTTTGAGCACTGTGTTGATTGGTGTGTGTGTTGGTATGGTATTTTCAGGGTGTGTTGTGGTGCGGTTGATGTTCGTTTTGGTTTTGTTCGTCGTGTGTGTGTGTGCGTATTGTTACAGATGTTTCGGCGCCCTTGCCGCACTTGCTGCGCTTGCCTCAAACCGACGACGACGACGACGATGGAACGACACCGTCGACGACGAACAGCGTTGCGATTCCACGCAACGACGAGTCGCGACGACGACGACGATCACGCATTTTTGCGTGTGCCCACGTCAGGCGCAACCATCAGCAACAAACAGCAGCGGCAGCAACGGCGGACGAGATGTTTTGATGTCTGCGCGCGTACGGTGGTGTTACGTGCGCGAACGAACGACGCGAGTAAGCCAAGCTGCGGTGCTGGTGCTGCGTGCTCTTGGAATTTACTGGCTTGTTTATGTGCTCGGGAGAAGTGTGTGCGTGTTTCAGTGTCTGTTTTTTTATTCGCAAACGCGCGCGCGGGTGACGCGATTCACACACACACACTAGGCGAACACGATCACACACACACACACACACACAAACACACACACGGGCGTGATCGAAGCAACAACACACGCACCGATCGCGCGCACGCTCACACACTAACACACTCACTCACACTGTGTGCTGTGTGTACGATAATGTGAATGGGTGCGCGCTTGAGGAGCCTCGCGAAGTCTACGTCGTTGGTGCGGGGTGGGAGGCGAGGCGATATTTGGCGAACGCGCTCTCTCGCCGCGCGCTCTCCGTTGGACGACGATCACGAATCGTGGAGCCCCACGACTACGACACGCGGGGTCTATCTAATGTCTGCGCGATTGTTGATTTTTGTTGGAGCGATCATGTGAATAGTATGATGATGATGTGTAAGGCAAGTATCAATTTGCTGTGTGTTCACTTTGCGAATCTGGCGTGGCTCACGCTGTTGGATTCGTGATACTCGTTATTATATTATTGTGTGCGCGTGTGTGTGGGATGCGTACGATGCAATGATGATGATGTGATGTGTGGCGAGACCGCCGACAATGCGAGCTCGACGACAATTCGATAACAAAAGACCGGACCGGGCGGGCCGGGCGCAGAGTGATGGTTTGTGGGTATGCGTATGTCTGTGTATGTGCGTGCATGTGTGAAGCGCCGATCTGCGAAGCTGCTGGGCCGCCGCCTGTTGGTTGCTGTGTGTGGCCGCCACCAATTGGACTTAATTGGACACATGCGCCTCGCAGCCCGCAGTGTGTCTCAACTCAATCACCACCATCAACATCCATAATATTATACATGACGCACACGCACGTTCGTATGGATGCGTTTGAATGTCTTGATAGGACGGACACAAGGCATAAATATCATACACTTTGCGCACAATCACTTGCAAACAGTTGAAGCGTACACACCAGCTCGACCACGACCTCTCTAGTATGCACAAAGTGTATAGCGTTTGTTTGTGGCTCACTCAGATGTGCGTGCATATTACGCGATGCACATCGAAACATGCGAACAAATATAAACGGACACGCACAAGCGAAGCTCTACCAGGACACCACACACACACACACACACACATACAATAACATGCATGCTGTATGCCGGGTTGCACCATGGCTAGGATTTAAAGGGTGCCGACTCGGTAGACGACGAAAAGGAGGATATACACCGGAGAACGCGAATACAATGGGAAGTCGCGCACACGAGCACACACACGCACGCATACGCATACACTTTCGAGTGAAGGCGTTGTTGTATTTCATGTATGTATGTGGGGTGCATATAGGTGTACGCGTCTATGTGTGTGTGGTTGTTCGATGATCGGTCGCGATTGTACTATGTAGGTGATGCGTGTAAGCCCACACACACATACACTCGCGCACGCACTTCACGCATTTACATCGCGTTTTTTTCTGTTGTTCGGGGGCGCGTTGTTAAAATTCGGCTACACACCACTGCGATATAATTACCTTCGCCAAAAGGGGCCACACTGAATTCACACGCACAACTTACGAAAACATTCAAACAACAAACACTCTACATCAGACAACTACAGCAACAACGGCGCAACGCAGCAGCTACCGACGCGAGACGCGAGAGAGTTATGATGAGTTGAGTGTTGAGTGTGTTGAGATCGAGTGAGTATACGGGTTACGGGTGTTCGAATCGGGTACTGAAGTATGGTACCTTGATACTGGCGAGTCTACTATCCGATAACCGACTCGGTTTCGCGTAACTACACGGCCCTCGCAAAACGCCCGTATCGTATACCGTTAGACCGATTTAGATTCATTAATTTGCGAAATATATTCAAAGTTGGCAAAGTCGGAAAACTACTTGTTTTGAATAAACAATAGTTTCGCTTGATAACCTATGGAAAAGTACCCTATCAAAATATATAGAAAGAGAAGACAGAAATTATTCTCTCTTTATATCGACAAACCGCACCGAACTGAGAAGAATATTTCATAATTTTAATTTTAATTTGTAATTACAATAAACTGGCACAAGTACCTGGGACCCGGGTCCCGGGTACTTAATTCGATTACAATACTAGCGCGACCTCGCGGTCGGATAGAAAAGAAAATATTCTCTTCACATACATGTAGGCACTATTTTCTAACACAATTTTCGGTTGTCGATTGTCGGATTTATAGGACTCGGAATATCAAGGATGATAGAGGGATTTGGATATAATTTTACTAAATCTAAAATGAAATCAAAGGAAAAGGAGAAATCGCTATTCAAAGGAGAGAATATATTGCTATAATGAATTCGAGAGCGCTGTTCATTTCTCATTTCGCGAACACTGTGCTATAAATTCGAAACGGACACCAGGTGGCGCTGCCCCGCCAAACTGTCAGTTCATCGCAAGCCGCGCGCAAAACAGCGACAATTCGCGATCGCGTGTGGTTGTTGTTGTCGCTGCCCTAGCATCGCGCCGAGCGCCGAACGCGCAATCTGTCAGTTTCGAATTGCGCTCATCGCGAACAACGATTTTTTGTCGCAGCAACCGATTATAATCCCAATTTTACCAACACAATTTACAATTTTAGGCTGTTTTATTTCATTTATACAATATATTAAGATCAAGTATTAGTCTGCACATAAGCATCGAACGGGCGCACGTGAATTGAGGTAAGAGCTTGTCAGCGATGGTGTGTCCATTGATCATTTTGGCACGATCCTGCTCACCACACACACACACACGCAAATGCTGAACAGTTACGCAGGCATCTACATGCCCGATTGTTGTTGTCACATCCGCCCGCTCGTAACAACATTTATAAATTCGCGGGTCTGTTTCTTTGTTTTGCTGCTCGCAACAGATCCTTCGCATACACACACACACACACGCGCACACATTTCGCACACATAACCGCAACCCAGCGTACGCACACCCCATCGCACCCCATCATCCAGCAGCCACTACCACCATGTCCGAGAACAAGATGCGCCAGCAGGCCTACAAAACGGTGGCCAAGAGCAACGCCGATGGGCGCGTGCGCCGCCAGGAGGTCACCGTGGAGCTGCGCAAGAACAAGCGCGAGGACCAGATGCTGAAGCGGCGCAACATCGATCTGGCGGAGATCGAGAACGGCGACGGTGGCGTCACGTCGCCGCTGAAGGAGAACAACTGCCAGTCGCCGCCCGCGAATGCGCTCACCGTCGAGGAGATCTTCGAGGGCATGAAGAGTTCGGATGATCAGCGCACGTTCGCCGCCACGCAGGCGGCTCGCAAGATGCTGAGTCGCGAGCGCAATCCGCCCATTGACGTGATGGTGCAGCACGGCATCGTACCGATTTGCACGGCGTTCCTGGACCGGTTTGACAAGTGAGTCGAGTGTCGAGTGTTGCGAGAGGCGTTCGGGTCACACTGGAGGAGTTTTGTTCTAATAATCATGTTTGCCATGCTTTGCCAGTCCACCGCTGCAGTTCGAGGCCGCCTGGGCGCTGACGAACGTGGCCTCCGGTACCTCGGAGCAGACGCTGACGGTCGTCAATGCGGACGCCATCCCGAAGTTCATCAAACTGCTGACGTCGCCGGCGAGCGTGGTCGCCGAGCAGGCCGTGTGGGCGCTGGGCAACATTGCCGGCGACGGGCCGGCGACGCGCGACATTGTGCTGAACTGCAATGCGATCGAGGGCCTGATGCGGTTGATCACGAACGACACGCCCATTTCGTTCCTGCGGAATATTGTGTGGCTGATGTCGAATCTGTGCCGCAACAAGAATCCGCCGCCGCCGTTCGAGAAGGTGAAGGTGATGCTGCCGGTGCTGGCGGAGCTGCTGCAGCATGCTGATGTGCAGGTTCTGAGTGAGTACGCACGGATGACATGATTGTATGCAGTGGTATTCCAACGACGAGGCGAGGTTTGGTTTTTGTTCGTAAATAGCAACCAGAATCGTTTGCATCGACTCCTGATGACACCTGAGTGCCTTAGACTCGATTCGCGGTAAAACTGGCCATTTTCGATGGCTTACGAATGTGGCAATAGTAGACATTTCAAATGTATAACACCTATATTATATTTGGATCAACCGAATACAAATTCAAATACATTTCGGATCAATATAGTTTGTGATTTGTGTCGATTTGATGAATGCTATTCTGAAATGAGAGTTATTGGTCGTTTGCAAGAATTGTACAAGAATTGTTTCAAAACATATTCAGAAGTATGCCCAAATATAGTAAATATGTAGCATATTTCATGATCTATAATGTTAGAGGCACAGTAGATTCACGGATCGAGTTCACGACCAAGTAAAGTACAATCACGAATTATGGTGATCTATCGTTTCTATTTTATGGCTATGAATATGACTCATTTGATCAGCTCATAAGATCGTGCATCCACTATTCATTTGGACACAAATTCTCCAAAGTTAATGGAATACTGAATACAAAAGTGCCCCCTCCCCGCCACATTCACTACCCCTCCTCCGTTTATCGGCCTTGTCATCACGCTGTCCGAACCTTCCGCTTCCGCATTCACACAGCCGACGCCTGCTGGGCCATCAGCTACGTCACCGACGACGACAACGTCAAAATCCAGTCCGTCATCGACTCCGGTTGCGTGCCCCATCTCGTCAATCTGCTGGCGCTGAACGAGGCCGCCGTCATCGTGCCGGCGCTGCGCAGCGTCGGCAATCTGGTGACCGGCAACGACACCCAGACCGATGCGGTGATCGCGTGCGGCGGCCTGCAGCGCATGGCCGGCCTGCTGCAGCACAGCAAGCACAGCATCGTCAAGGAGGCCGCTTGGACGGTCAGCAACATCACCGCCGGCAACACCGCGCAGGTGCAAGCGGTCCTCGACACCGACATCTTCCATCTGATCGCCCAGGTGCTGGACAAGGGCGACTTCAAGTCGCAGAAGGAGGCCGCGTGGGTGGTGACGAACGCGACGACCAGCGGCACGCCGGAGCAGATCGTGCAGCTGATCGACAAGTTCGGCATTCTGCGGCCGTTCTGCGACCAGCTGGAGGCGAAGGACGCGCGCACCGTCAAGGTGGTGCTGACGGGTCTGCTGAATCTGTTCCAGCTGGCTGAGAAGATGGGCGGCACGGAGAGCCTGTGCTTGGTGATCGAGGAGTCCGGAGCGCTCGATAAGCTGGAGGCGCTGCAGAGTCACGAGAACACCGAGGTGTACAAGCTGGCGTTCCAGATCATCGACACGTACTTTTTGGATGCGGACGCCGAGGCGGCGAACAAGCAACTGGCGCCCGCGGAGGCGAACGGCGCACTGGAGTTCAATGCGGCCGATGAGGCGCCGAAGGGCGGGTTCTCGTTCTGAGATGGTAGTGGTATGATGTGGCGGTATGTGGTGATCTTATGCACACAAACAAACGTGTTGTCTGTTTTTCGAATGAAATGGAGAGAATTTCGGGAGGCATACGCGTAGGATTTTCGTTCGATTCTCAAACCAATTGTACATGCGTACGAAGATAATGTAATAAATACGAGTTAGATACCAACACTGCGCTTTGCTGAATGTTTTTCTTTCAATTTGTTTTTAATAGCAATGGGATTTTCTGGAAATTCGAGGGTTAAGATGTGGTATTAGAAGTATGAACGATTCGAATACAAAAACTATCATCTGGACAATGCATAAGAAAACATTGGTTCAGCACATTGATTCCAAAGTTCGACAAGAAGACCGTAGAATTCCAACACCGCGTTTTCACTGAAACTATTCGCCAATTTTATTCGCTCAATTCAGCTATCAAATTAATCTCTAGCATCGGAATTAGGGGTCTATACATGTTTTGTATTGTCATGGCGATTTTAAGTATAAAACCGTCGATAGAATCGATATTGATAATTCCAACAGGTGCCCAACACAAACTCGGGCACCTCGAACATCGGGCGGCTCCACATCATCCGTCACACGGTTTACACGAGCACTTCTTCGGCACGCTGATCTCCAAGTCCAACACGAAGCCCGTCTCGCACGTCAACGGCACCAGCAGCGTCGTCGACTCGACCATCTGACAGCAGTCGCACACCTTCGACTGCTGGTACGTGGCCTTGTTGTAGCGCGTGCCCGATCGACACTGGCCGCTGCACTCGGTGAAGCCGACAATCGGCTGCGCATTGCGGCACTGTCCGTACAGCTTCGTTGGCTTCGTTACCGCGTTGATTGTTTCGGCGGCCGGCAGCGTTTTCGGGAAGCACGGTTCTGGGGATAAATATCGAAAATATGCATGCGTTAAACATCTCTCTTACCAATTAGATCAATCAATCGGTTATTCTCTGCTCACCTTCGCGTAACGCCTCCGGCTTACACAGCGTGCAGCATCCGCTCTCGTAGCGCAAATTCGACGGGCACGCACTCACATCCGGACACGGCTCGCGCGCGACCAGAATCGAAAATGCACCCTGCTGCTTGTTACCGCCTCCGCGCGTACACTCGTACCTGGTGCAATTGTCCGACGACCGGACCGAAGCGGCCACCTCGATCGCTCCGCCCTCAAACTCGCACGCCGTCTGCTTGCAGAACGGACAACACTTGTCCGCCGCATAGGTCAGCGCATGCGCCACGGGGCACACGAGCGGCGCGCATTTCTGCACGTCCCGCACGACCGTCGGCCACACCTGAGCGGAGCTTCCATTCGTCGTCGCCGTCGCCGGTGTGTCGAACGCACAGCGCTGCTGCACGCACGGATCGGCGGTCGGCCACTGCTCGAGCACCGACCGAACGACCGGCGGCTTGCCGTCTGCGCCGTCGACCACGCACTTGTCGCGCGGCGGACGACACTCGTACTGCGGGCAGCACGTCTCGCTGTTCTGGCCGGCGCGCAGCGTCCGCTCGTACGGCTGCTTGCATACCGCGTTCGCGGCTACCGGACAGCGTTCCGGCTGGCAACGCACCTTGTGCACCGGGCAGCAGCCCGTCGCATCGGTGACCAGCGACTCGCCGGCATTGAGATGTACCGCCTGCAGTGGCGGACATTCGGCGGACGGCACGCACTCGCACACCTTCGACAAGCAGCCGCTCTGCGGGTCCGTGATGGTCTTGACTCGCTGCGTGTCGGCGCATCGGATCGGAGCCGCCGCCGTTGGGTTCTTGCATTCAGCGACAGCGACAACGACCGGTTCGCACACGACGGTCGGACAGCACGTCGCGTTGGGCTGCTTTTTCGTCCCGTTCACCACTACTGTCCTCTGAACGGTTCCGGCCGGACAAGCCGCGGGCACCGGACACTGTTGCTTGGTGCACAGCGTTCGGCCGTCCGCCTGACAAGTGCACTCGGTGCACGCGTCCGTGGGCCAGCGCTCGCCGACTGTGCGACCAGCTGCGTCGCATTTCGTGCAGACCGCACGTGGTTGACACCGGTTCTCGTGGATCACGTAGCCAGCGGGGCAGACGCAAGCCGGAGTGCGGAGTGCCGGACAATCGCGCTGCTGCTGCGGCCGTCCGATGTCCGCGCACGTCTGCGGGCAGCCGCACGCCTCGTACTGCATGCCCGCCGGACATTCGATCGGTGCGGCTGAACAGTTGCCGCTGCCGCTCGACTGAAGGTCAATGCAGATGCCGTTCTGCGAGCAGGCGGCCGCATAGGCCTGCACATGGGCGCACGAATCGGTGCGACGTTGCTCGAGCGTTTTGCATCGACCGCTCGTCTGGCACGGCCGGATGTACGTTTGCGGATCGACAAGCATGTGGCACTGGCCGAATGTGCGCAGGTCGAAGAGCGCATAGCACGGGTCGTCTTTCGGAGCGATCTCCGTGCAGTTGGGCTTCACCTGTGACGGAACCGTGGGTGTTTTGCACGTTTCTTGGGCTTGCTGCAGCAGCACGGCCGATGGTTTCTGGAACAGCAGGTTGTCCGCGTGCAGCGCGCTCGCGTTCAGTGTCAGCCGATCGTCGGCGGTGATCACGTCGTTGTCGCGGTTCTCGTCGCAATCGCCGCACAGGCCGATCAAATTGCCGCGGTAGCCGATGCTGGGCACCGTCAGCGTGAACTGCATGTCGGTCAGTTTGACCAGCACCTGCACGTGCTGCTGGGGCAGCGTCACGCGCACCGTTGCAGCGGTTGACCGGTCGTAGACCAGCCAATCACGTTTGATCGTGGCGTCCGCAATTTTGACGCCATCCACGTGGATAGCGGCAGTGGGCTTTGCACGCGCAATTCGCACGTAGTGCTGACCGCTTAGAATCGTAATAGCACCGATGCACGCCTCCTGGCCGCACCGTTCAACGGTTGCGTACACTTCGAACCGTGGTGCAGCAGACAACGCAAATCCGGCGGCTGTCGGCCGGCGGCTGGTCAGCAGCTGAGTGCTGCCGCAATCATCCGCCAGCTGCACGCTCTCCACATCGTACGTCAGCAACGAGGTGGCGTCGACGCCGGAGCACACACAATCGGCGCACTCGTTCGGATCGATGCAGTCGTCGCCGCGTCGCACGCGTCCCTCCGGGCAGAAGCAGCCCGACGAGCAGGTGTCGGGCAGTTCGTCGCATTGCTGCTGCGTGCTGGCGTAGCGCAGCTGCTCGCACGTCGGCTCGCAGCGCCGCCGGAAGCACTCGTGGTACACTTGTCCGGCCGGGCATTGCACCTGGCAACCGTGCACCGAGCGCCACTCCGGAAGTCGCACCTGGCTGTTGGCTGCCAGACAATCGGCGGCATACTTGTTGAGCACCGCGCACTTGCATTGCTCCGCGGCCGCAGCCGTCGTTGCGTTCGCATCGCCGCCCGTCGTCTCCTCGATGCAGTCACAGGCAAACTCCATGCACGTGTCAACGAATCGCTGGTAGTCCACCACCGCTGCGCACTGTTCGAACGTCCGATCGTGCACCATCTGGCACAGGCGCAGCGCCTCCGCTTTCGCGGGTTTCGGGCACGTCGGTTCATCGGCAACGGCGCACAGGTTCTCGGTGCCTGCGGCAGCCCACAGGCGACCCAGTGCCTCGGTACCGTCGAGCATGTCGTCAGACGCCACGCCATTGTGGTTGCCACACAGACCGCGCACGGTGTTGCGGAGCCGGGCAGCGACACCGATCTTTACATCACCGAAGCGATTGAACGCCACCCAGAAGCCCGGTCCTGTCTGACCAACAGTGCGCACGACCAGCGTGTTGCCAACCTGCGCGATGCGATAGTCGCGCAACTTGGCGCCGCTGGTGCGTTGGAGCTGGGCAACGGTAAACTGGTAGCCGTCGATGAAGACACGCAGTTGCGAGGTGATTCGGATGGTGGTGTTACCGACGCGACGATCGTTGATCAGCACCGACTTGTAGCATGTGGCTGCGTTGGCTTCGTTTGGCTTGGTCGCCGCACAGCTCGCGTCCAGCGTAATGGACCAAGCTCCGTTGTCGGCCTGGGCCAGAATGTGCTGGCAAACGGCAAGTTTGAATTCGGCGCTGTCGAACGTTGCAAATGAGCTGCCGGTCACCGTGCAAAGGCTCTCCTTTTCGGCGTTCAGCTGGCACGTGTACGTATTGCAGGCGTTCACATCGTTGCTGCCGCCGCCGCCGTTGGTGTCCATTTGCACGGAATAGCCGTCGGGGCATTTCGGCACCGGACAGAAGCCCGTGTTCACCGGTGATTCGGTGTAGCCGGTTGGCACAGCGATTGGCTTCGGAATACACTTGAACTGGACGCACTGCTCCGTCAGTTCGGCGGCAATAGATCGATTCAGGTGTTGCCAGTCACCGTTAGTCTGCGACTCCTCGCGATTGCGCGTTTTTGTTGCCTCGGTGGAGGAGATGATTTGCTTCTTGTAGCCGGGCGGACAGCGGATAATGGCACAAGTGGTTGTTACTTCTGAAGATATAAGAAAAACGAAACGGAAATACGTTACTGATATGCACGTACATCAGTACCTGCTGTTTAGAACTCACTCTCAATCACCCTCTCCTTGATATGGGTTGTATTCTGTGAACCCTGCAAGCAGCCCACTTCATCATCCGGGCAGTCTTGGATGCCATCGCACCATGACGTCTCCGGGATGCAAACGCCACTGGTCGGACACATCAGCTCACCGCTGGCGCATGGCTCACACTTGCACGCGCATGGCGATGGGCCGGCAACGGAGCGGAGACCGGCCGGACAGGCTGGACATACGTGTTTCGAACACTGCGCATGTCCGCCCAGCTGACAGGTACACTTGGAGCAGTCGTCCAGTTGGTATTTCGCACCGACATCGTAGCTGTGAAACAAAATAATTTCGTGTTACTTCGTCAGTTCTGATCAATCAACAATTTAAATCGTACCTCATATGCCCAACCATGCACGGACAGAACACGGCGTCCACGCATGTTTTGCCATTCCACATCTGATCCTCGTTGCACTCGCACAGGCCTTCGATGACCTGCGGTGGTTCGGGTACTCCCTCACAGACGCCACACTTGGTGGGCTCAACTTCGTGATACGGTGTTTCAGGTTCGGGGGTGGCTGGTGGTTTTGCCGTTGTGGTCGCTGTTTTGAATGAAAATATAGATGTTCGTGAGTGGGAGCGCTCCGTGCTGATGACAATGATAAATACTCACGATAGTCCTTGAAACATCCGATCGGCTCCAGCTTCAGTTCAATCGTCGTCTTCCAACTCACCGGATGCAGTCGCACATACCGCAAGTTGATAGGTCGATCAAAGTGATTTGTTCTCGGCGACACAGCGTCGAAGTTGGCCAAAAACGATTTCGGCTGTTTCTGTTGATCCTCAACGCGGCTCCACGCGACTCCATCAATAGAATACGACACCTGGTAACTGGTCACCCAACCGAATGTGCCACCGCGCGTGATCAGACCGTTGAGCAGTCGAGGACCGAGGAAATCGATTTGCACGTATTCGTTTTTCGTGCTCAACTTTGGCTGCCAACCGATCGGCGAGGATAGCTTCAATGATTGCAGTGCTTTCGGCGCAGTCTTCGACTTGAACGAACTAAACTGAACTTGGTTAAGGCCCAACAGACCTCTATCAATACCCATCGGTTCATCGCACTGCAACTCGGGTTTCGCTGTGATCGTTGGCAGACGTGTTGTGGTTTCGGGCCGCGGAACGGTTGTGCGTGTAGTTTTCGTCGTCGTCGTCTCGATTGTCGGAACACGACTGCAACCCAACAGTTCCACCTGCATGGCGATCGCCTTGTGCCAAGTCAACGGATAAACGCGCACATAACGCGCCTCAATCGGCACATCGAACAGGCTCTCGACCGTTGTGAAGGCATCGTTGGGTCCGCGCACAACGAGCGGTGCTCCATCATGCTTGACCACATGATAGACCAGGTCATCGAAACTGAACACAACCTTGGCACTGGTCACGTAGCTGTCGATGCGTTGGACGCCGCGCAGCTGGAGGCCGTAAATTGGTCGAGCAGTGGGCAGTTTGATTTGCAGATATTGTGACAGATCGTCGTTCGCCGGCTGCCAGAAGTAGTCTGTTTGAAAGAGGACATGTGTAACGTTTCACAAAGGCATAATTTAGCACATTTCGAGAGCAATTTCAATACTACTCACATGAGGGCAGATCGTTGGACGTCACCAGTCGAGCATATTTCGCATCGTTTCGCGGCTGATAGCTGCTCGCACTGAACACACTGTCCGGCAAGGGTTCGTCACCATCGATGATCGGAATCATGTGCGAGCGATCGCATTGTGTTGGTGGCGTCTGCGTGCTATCGACCACGATCAACGGAAGTGGCGTCGTAGTCGACTTTGTAGTGGAGGGCGTTGTTGTCTGAGCCACTGGCCTCCACGTTGAGGTTGTAGGTTTCAGTGTGGTCGTAGTTGAGGTGCTGCTGCTCGTCCCCGGCACCACCTGAACCTCTGCCGCCGGTTGATAGCAGCGGCTGCGATCGCACACGTACTCATTGTGCGCACACTGACACCACTCGCATTCGGACTCCTTGTACACGGCACCCGGCTTCACCATCGCACCGCTGCGACTCATGCACGTGCAGTGCTCCAGATCGGTGCACACTCCGTCGTCGCGCCAAACGCGGCCCCAACGGCCAGCACATGCCATCAGCTGTGCTTCGTCCACGCAGCCCAGCTGGAAAGTGGCGAATGGCGACGGGCACTGGGCTTTCTGCTGGAGAATGGTACCGTAGTAATGGCAAGTGGAATTACATCCGATTGGGGACTCGTAATATCGCTGGCCGGACGGGCAACGAGTCTGATCGCCGACTGGCGGTTGCGGACGAGCGGTGGTCGTTGTCGTGGTCGCTCGCACCGTCGGCTGGCGACACTCGGGCTTCACCTCCTGCACGGCCAACGGCCAATCGCAGATCATATTCGTCGGATTGTACATCGTGGTCGTGCCACATGTTTTCTCCACATATTTCCATGCGCCTGGCTTCTGGTGGTCCGGCAAGCATTGCAGGAATTTGTGACAATCGCCGGGATATTCACGGTTCGGTGCTGAGGGATCGCACACCGCGAACAACGGCTCAACGGGTGTTGGTGCTTCGGTGGTGGTTTGCGATCGATTCGCACACTCGCAGAACACTCGAATCTCGTAGTCGTGCACGCGCGAACCGCGAGCGATTAGACCGCGCTCCACGGAGCACTCGACCTGTTCGCCCACCTGTTTGGCGGTGAGCTTCTGGTCGACCGTGCGGCACTCGATGCTCGTGATGTCGGCCGGCAAGCAGCAAGCAGACTCGTTCAGATTGCTCAACAGAATGTGATCGGGTATGGGTTCGATGTCGCCCGCCTTGAAGGTGTTCTTCGAACTGTCCTGATTGATCCACGATGACCAGCCGGTCAGGCATTTGACAGCACCATCTTGGTACGGTTGCTGGGGCACGTCTGGCGCTGCGGTTGTGGTTGTTGAAGTTGTTGGTCGCGTCGTTTGTTCGAAATAGGGCAGCTGTTTGACGGTCGTCGGTTTCGGTGTCGTCGTGGTTTCAATCACTGGCACTGTCGACTGACGACAATCCGGCCTTAACTCTTGCACGGCCAGCGGCCAATCACAGATCATATTCGTCGGATTGTACATCAACGCAGAGCCGCATGTTTTCTCCACATATGACCATACGCCCGGCTTCTGCTGATCCGGCACGCATTGCAAGAACTTGTGACAATCACCAGGATGCGCACGGTTCGGCGCTGAAGGATCGCAGGCGGTCCAAGGCAAAGGCACCACAGGTGGCTTCGAGGTTGTCGCATAGAGTTGCTGTTTGATCGGATATGGTGTTGTCGAGGTTGACGGCGTGTTCGTTGTGCACGGTACACCACTGCAAATCGATTTGCCGCGAGTGCAATGGCACGTGTGACAGGCGTCGCTAGACATGACATCGCCTTCGTAGTAGGTGACGTCGGCCTGCTGCAGGCACACCGCTCTGCAGGACGCCTTGGGCACGCACTCCGTGTACGAACTGTTGCGATAGATCTGGTCGGGCGCACAAGCCTTCACCTGGCATCCCTCGATGCAGGTGTCCGTCTCGCATCGCGGACCCAGGCCGGAACTGAGCGTTGTGCTGTCATCGCAGGTGGGCGTTGGGCAGGCGGAGCTGAGGCACGGCGTGTAGTCGGAGCACTTGACATCGCATTGCATGGCTAGCGGAGTGTGATGGGTTGAAAAAGTTGTACATTAACATTTGTGGGGTCTGAACCTTGAACATCTTATACTTACGGCACATTTGCGGCGTCCTCCATCGAATCGGCACACCCTTCGCCGCACACTCGTGCGCATACGCCGCCACAGCGGTGCACAAACAATGACAATCGCCACCCTGATCGCACGCGCAACTATCGTAGATGCATCGTCGCATGAATCGCTCCACAGACACCTCCGCATGGCACCGCTCAAACACCACCGACTTCAGGATGCCGCACTGTCGCTGCGCCCACAGCTTGCGTTCCGGATGCGCGGCACACGTGTCGATCTGTTCCTGAGGTCGATCGCAGAACTCCTCCAGCTTCCAAGAGTCACCGAATATCGTCGGACTGGCCTCCAGACCAGCGGCCGGCGTCTTCAAGTCATCACCGGCATCGCCGTTGTAGTTGCCGCATAGTCCCTGCACGTGCCCCTTCCAGCGCACACCGAGCTGAATGTACACCCGTGTGCCGCGATCCCATTTCACCTGTACATCGAGTGCGCGCAGCTCAACAACGGTGAACACGCCTACATCGTAAACGACGATGTTCGGTGTCGATCGCTGCACCGCAGTCGCTGCGGTCGAATCTCGACCGGCATCGAGCGTGATCGTCTCTTTGTTGGCGCCCAACAGCGAGATCGTCACCGCCTTCGAGCAAGTCACGCCCAGCGATCCGCACAGCACATTCTGGATGGCGATCGAGAACGATTCGCCCGCAGGCAGCGCACCCTTCGCAAGCAGATAGCTGCACACGCCCTGGAAGTCGAAATCGCGTCCGTCGAACGACTCGAAATGCGAATCGCCCCAGGCCGAGCACGTGGCCGGACACTGGTTCTCCGTGCACTTCCATTCGCCTTGCTGGCATGTGCATGTGTTGCAATCGGCCTGAATGGTCTGGCCCGTTTCGAACGACTTGCCGCCATGATGGCATCCGCACTCGGTGGGTCGAACGCACTGCTGCCGGAAACTGTCCCACACGCGATCCGCCTTGCACACGCATCCCGATCGGCATTCGACAGTGACGGACTTCTCAGCCACGTAGCTGTGCATATTCTTGCACGTGCGCACCTCTGCCGGCTGGCACTCGACGAACTCCTTGCTCGGATCGGCCTGGCACTCCTTTCGTTTGTCCGCCGCTGGCGGATACAGCGTTTCATCGCCGACGTTGGCCTGTCGGCACGACCACCGGGCTCCCGAGCACGTGCACAGCTCCAGGTGGCGGCGCCCGGCGCGCACCTCCTTGTAGCCAGCCGCAAACTGCTGGCCCTCGTACTGGCATGAGCACTGTGCCGTTGGCACGCACTCGCCGTCTTCGTTCAGGAGCTGCCCGGTGGGACAACGGCAACCCTCCACGCAGCCGGAACGGCACGATTCGGCATCAGCCAAGTCATTCACATCGCCGTTACTCGGTTCGTGCAGGTCGGAGCACGATCGATGGCACGAGTCCCCGCACTCCTCGAACACCTGGCCAGCGACACATGTGACCGCGCATTCGGTGGCCTTGTGGCGCCACTGCAGCGGCACGCCAACCTGCGAGCACTGCGACGCGTAGGCCGACAGCACCGGGCACAGGCACTGGCGCACATCCATCGTCTTGCACGCGCACATATCGTACAGGCAGTCCTGATAGAATTGCTCCACTTCGACGTGCCAACGGCAATTGGCAAACACCTCTGATCGCATGATCGCACACATCTTCAGCGCTCGCGCTTTGTTCTCCACATTTAGCTGGCACGGATCGGGCACCGCCACATCCGAATCGATCATCGGGCACGTTTCCTTGGCACGCCACTTGTTGGCGAACGCCTCGACGGCTGTCTCGACGTCGCCCTCGGGCGTCAGGAAGTCATCGTTTGCGTTCGCATTGAAGGTACCGCACAGGCCGCTGGTCTGGTTGCGATACGCGGCCGGCGCATCGATGTACACGTTCGTCACTCCGTCCCACCAGATCTTCAGGCCGTCGGCCAGTCGAACCGACAGCACCGTCGAACTGGCCTCGCGGATCTTCAGCTGACCGCCAAACAACTTGGCCGGGATGCGTTGCAGCGGCGCCCCGTTGACGAGCACGGCGCGACCCTGCTGCAGTTTGACGCGTTCGATGCGTTGGCCGATGGCCAGGGCAATAGTGACCGATTTGGTGCAGGACGGCTCATCGGCTTGCTGGTTGCTGCCGCCGAAGCGAACGTCGAGGTCGGCCGATATTTGGCCCGAGCATGCGACGTTCTCCGCCTCGATCGACACGTTGCTCGTCTGCATCAGCGTGTAAGCGCACTTGCCCATGAAGTCGAAGCGACGATTGTCGAAGGTCTGGTAGTGCGGATCGCCGATGGCACTGCAACGGGCACCGCAGGATACATCGGTGCACTGCCACTGGCCCAGGCGGCACTCGCACGTGTTGCAGTCGCGGCGGATCTTCGACAGCGCCGGGAAGGTTTTGTTACGCAGCCTGCACGGACAGTCGTCCAGCTGGATGCATTTCCCGTCGTGGCGGAACTGTCCGGTGGGGCAGAAACAACCCTCGGTGCACTCGACGCTAGCCTCGTTGGTGGTCTGGCCGCAGTGCGGTTCGTATGAGGGTCCACAGGATTGGTAGATCTCGCCGACGGGACATTGAAGAGCTATGGGGGAGTCGAAAGAAAGAGAACAAATTTAGAACCTTTGGCATCCATGATAACTGTAATCAATGTTCGGTACTTACGACACACTTTCTGATCGCGCCATCCGTGCTGGAACACAACGCCACCGAACTGGCAATCAGCCGCCAGCACAGCGACGCTGTTGCACACGCACTTCGACCGATCCGCCTGGTCGCGGCACGAACAATAATCACAGATACAATTGCGCATGAACGCCCGTCGATCAATCATCTTGAAGCAGTCCGCAAACTTGTCGCCCGCAATCAATTGGGCGCACACTTTCTGAGCCTCCTGCTGCACTGCCTCCGCACACTCGCCGTCACCCAGCTGGGCGCTCTCGTCGCTCAACGCGCACTGCTGCGGATCCTCGTCCATCGTGGGCGTCGCCCAGGCGTCGACAAACGTGTTTGCCGTCTTCAGCAAGGTGCCATCCTTCGACCGCAAATCGTTGGCGCCATTCTGGTCCAGAGTTCCGCACAATCCGCCTGTGCGCTCCCACAACGCGGCCGTCGCCTCGACGATGACCAACTGCTGTAGGTCCCACTGCAGCGTCAGGCCGCACGAGTCCAGCTGCACCAGCAGCCGGCGTCCGATCAGACGGGCGCGCAGCTCCGCTCGCTGGATGGGGAACGCGAGATCGCGATCGCCCAAGCGGGCCTCGACCACGGGCGCCACGCCGAATCCGGGCGACGAAGCCGTGAACGAGAAGACCGTGTTGTCAATCAGGATATCGATGGCGCTGCGAGTGCACGTGGTCGTGGACGAGGTCGACGGGCACGTGCGGAAGATCACGCTGAACGATCCGTCCACGACGTCCTGGACGAGTGTGTGCGAGCAGCGCAACTGCGCCAAATAAACAAGACCATCGAAGGTCTTCACCTTGTTGCCGTTCCACGTCTGGCACGTGGCGCCCTTTGCGGTGCGCGTGGCGACCTGTCGCGTGCCGCCGCTCACGTACATGCCGTACATGCCGCTCAGCGCGGCCGCATCGTAAATGGTCGACTCGTCCCACTCCTCTTCGATCTCGTAGTAGCCGCCCATGCTGCTGCTACTGCTCGAAGATCCTCTCCGTCCGCCCGGCTTGCGGCGACGAATGATTTCGATCTTGGTCTTGGTGATGACTTTTTCGTATTCCTCGTCCTCGTCGTAATCGCCGCCGTCCGCCTCCGCAGCGCCAGCAGACTCGTAGTAGACTTTTTTCGTTTTCGTCTTCGTCGACTGCCCGGAACCAAAGGATGAACTGGAGCTGTTGGTGGCGAAGGAGTGCGAGTACTCGCTGCCCGGGAGGACGCGTACGCCAGGAGCTGGTAATGGTAAGTTTATTGAATGAATGACGATCTCATGTCGTTTCGGAAGCTGTTCAACGAATTAGGCACTTCAGAGAAATCCTTTGTATAAGATCGACCACTCACGGTACACGCACTGCGGCCTCTCGGCGGGCAGAAAAACGCCCGTCTCGTAACGACACGTATACACCGCTGCCGGCTTCGAAGCGAATTTAATCCCATCCGGACAGGCCAACTGGCAACGCATCTCCACGGCATCGCTGGTGCAATTGAACATGCCGTTGAAGTTCAGCCGCTCCTTGGGGCTGCACGCCTTCACGTCGTATTGGCACAGCGGTCCGCGACGATCCTGCGTGCACTGGCACACGTTGACGGCCAAGCAGGTGCCGCCATTCTGGCACTGTGGTTTGCAGGTGGCTGCGCATTTCGGTGGCGGACATACATAATTGCGGTAAGTACCAGCGATTTGTGGGATCCTTATCTATTAAACCAGGTTTCCTGCGATTTGAAACACTACTATACATACGCTGGCAATCCGGAATGATCGACAACTCCGGTCGCGACGGTTTCCACTGGCCATCGATGCACTGCAGATTGGCGACGGCCGTCTGATCGGGAAACGTGTAGCCCTTGCGACAGGTAACCGTGCACGTTGCCGACTGAATGCTGATCTGCGAGTTCTTCGGCAGACGTGGCGGCTGCAAGCAGACGTGCTTCTTTTTCTCGCAGAACGTGCCCTGATAGTTATCGGGGCAGGTGCAGCGATCGGGTTCGATGCAGATGCCCTGGTTCTGGCACGGCGTGCGACAGATCGCTGTGTGGGAGCAACGTGTGAAAAATATGATTCAATCGTAATGCTATGTCGTCGCTATGTTGAGCATTGTGGGCTTACGTTTGCACGGCGGAATCTCGGTCCACTCGGCCCGATCGAACATCCATTCGCCATCCTCGCAGGTGGCCATCAGCAGCGTGTCGCCGCTGGGAAAGGCGTACCGGCTCATGCATTTCACCTGACACTTGTTGTTCGTGCAACTGATGGCGGCATTCTGCACTTTGGGCGTGCGACACGCGTTGGCCGCCGGACTGTACGCGAGTTTCTTCGGGTTGAATTGACTGACGGATTTGGTGAATTGAGTTTTGCTGGAAAAAATACCAAAAAATAGACAGGCGATAAGGAGTTACGTAAATGCGAAATCATTGAAACTTAATGTATGTAGATGTAGGCGTGTGCGGAGTTCGTCGAACGCGCAATCTCCTGTTCATGCATAACCGAACCGTTGTGCGGTTGCAAAACTGATATGTTATGTTGCTATTTTTAGCGATTGCATAGCATTGAATTATGTTTTTTTATCTCCAATAGAATTAAGCAGGTCAATGTGAGAGTGTTGAGGTTGGAGTTGTGATAAAACGTGCCCTTGTATCGTGCATAATTTTATATGCTACCACGTCTCTCGGAAATTCGTTACTCAATTGAATACATATGAATGTTTCACCGCGTCAAGGCTTGGTTTATTTTCTTATGCTTAATATTGAAAACGCGAGTTCCATTTGCGCATTTTCTTTCACATCTTTCAGATGTTTGTTACTCGAATAATTATGATCTATTGTTCAATTGTTACGTCGTAGCGTAACAATTGTGTTTGACGTAAACCACGATCGACGCGTTGGTTAATTATTATTTTACATAATATTTTAAAATGATTTGTTTGGTATAAAATGTCTCTCAAAATGTCCTTACTTAAATGATAGGATGTAATTGAAGAGTCCGATTTATTGAGTTTGACTCGATCATCTTATCGTTTCTGGGCTCAAACTTGGTGATGTTTTGAAATTGAGTATATTCAATGTATGACTAGATTTTTACTTGAACCACTATTGAACTGTTGAGATAGTTTTTTACTATGAACAGGTCTTCTTGTAAGACATATCTCTCCAAATCTGATGCTCTTAAATACTTACGCATGACTTGTGGTTTTTCCAAAAATATCCTCATCTGGAAACTTGAAGTCACCGAATGTTTGAGCAGCTCCCAACGACAGCACCACTACACATAATACACTCAATGTTCTGGCCATTGTTGATAACACTTTAATATTCCACATCGACTTATTCCATTATTCAAATGAAGCCTGTTCTGGAACACCAACGCACAGTTAAGAACAATCACTATTCACTGGTCACTTGTCACTGGTTACACTATTCGAAGTCGGAGCACTGCGGTTTGAATTTGAACTGAATGAGTTCTGCAATTGTGCGCGCTTTTATAGCGGACTGACCACGACCAGCACAAGCACGATAAGAACAATCAAATTCTAATTCGCAGTATTTAACATGGGTATTCCACAAGCCCCATGTGCAAGAGATTGGAGCAGCACACTACAGGGTCAACGAGAAAGTAATGTTGTGTTGTGGACCGTCGTTGGTCCGCTTATCACTCGACCGCGCTATATCATATTCATGACGTAGTGTGTGAATTCTAAGCATAATGTGCGAATGATAAAGAGAGCATATTCAGACACGTGCTGACTCCACACAAATGTGTATTTCAATATTAAACACAATTCCATTCACTCGCGTATCGCTCGAGATAAGATATTGGATGGCTAATATTATTGAGGCAGCTTATTGTCGAGTACTGCGCGAGTGCTTCGATGATTAGTAGTGGACATATCTTCGGCGAGGAACATCACGAGCTACGGAGGAAAATCGAAGAAAAAAAATGGAAAGTGACTTTCAGTTAGGTATCTTCAGCGCTTCTAATCGTTTACCCCCCTACAGATTTTCAGTAATTTGTCGTTGGCTGTTGCCATCGCAAGTATTGCTGTGATTGGTGCTCTGCCGATTGAGACAGATTCGGGAAATTCGTTTAGCTTTGAAGATGTGGTTGCATCGAACAAATTTCCTCTAAGGGGATTCAACGGCACATGGATTTCTGGTGAGCTGTCCCGTCGGGTTCTATAAAATTGACTGAGATTCTAATGCCCCTCAAATCCTCACATTATTCTAGACACCGAATTCGTCTACCGCAATGCGGACTCGAACATCATTCGGTACAATGTTCCGTCGAACACGCACACACTGTTCTTCAATGCCGCCTTGCTAGTGAGTATACAATATATCTTTCGCGCGCGGTGTGACTTATCTTATCTGCGCGGTGCCCAATTCACTTCACATAACATTCTGTCGCGTGTCGTCGCGCGTCGATAACGCATTCACAAATCGCCCACAACTCATCGCCGTCCAATTTGTATTGTGCAGAACCAATGGTCCTCGCCCACCTGGACCCTGTCGCCAGACAACACCAAACTTCTGATCCGGCACAACGTCACCCAGATCTTCCGTCACTCGTTCGTCGCCAGCTACGTCATCTACGACATTGCGACGCAGCAGACCACGGACGTGGCTGCGCGTGCCCTGCTCAGTCTCTGCCAGTTCTCGCCCAACTCCGAGCACATCGTGTACGTGCTCGACAACGACGTCTACCAGTTGCGCTCGCTGCGCACCGATGTCCGGCTGACCAGCGACGGCATCGTGGGCGTCGTCTACAATGGCGTCCCCGACTGGGTGTACGAGGAGGAGGTGTTCAGCGCCGGTGGCGCCCTGTGGGTGGCGCCCAACGGTGCCCGCTTGGTCATCGCGAGCTTCGACGATCGCCAGGTGGAGGAGTTCACGTACATCACGTACGGCGATCTGTACGAGACGGAAGTGAAGCTGCGCTACCCGAAGGTGGGCAGACGGAATCCGAGCGTGCGGCTGCGTCACATCGATTTGAATGCGGATGGCGCCACGGCGGCCGCATGGCAGGTGGTTGAGGCACCAGTCGCGGTTGTGACCGAAGATCACATTTTGAGTTCGGTTTCGTGGCTGGACGATCGGACGTTCGCGGCGATCTGGATGAATCGGCGACAGAATCGCAGCGTTCTGCAGCAGTGCGATGCGGTGACGAATGTGTGCCACAATCAGTTCGAGACGGCCGAGCCGAAGGGTTGGGTTGATCCGAGTGGGCTGACGTGCTCGGCTGATGGCGAGCGATGCTTTTATGTGGATTGGGCGGGCAATTGGCAGAACATCTGGGAGTATGTGCCGGCGAGTGGAGCGCGAAAGGTTGTGGTGGAGCGAGCGTTCACGGTGCTGGGGATTTATGGGTACAACAAGGCGGCGGATGAGATGTGAGTATAAATTCGTCTATTTTTTCTTCAATCAAAATGCTTTACAATTACCCAGAGTGAAGAATAGTAAAACGTTAAACATGGATATCTTAAGTCTTAAGTTGTTCAACATTATTCTTGGGTCATGAATTCATGAATGTTCCAATTCAAATTTATCTAAATGATATCGTAGGTCTAGTAATATTAGTCTCTCTATTTAGTATTCAAATTTAATTTGATGTTGATGCTTATGCAAATGGTTTCAAATGTTTTTTTGAATGATAGTTGTGCGTTATCATCGGGGAATTTTGCAGTTATCGTTATCAGTTGCTGATATCAATTTCTATGAACTAGGCCACTGGTTAATCAAAATAACAAAAATTTAAAAAAATAAATGGTGTTACCGGTTTTAGGTTTAAAGATGACATGCGCTACAAAGAGTAACCCTAGGCAAGATTGAGCATCCTTCCTTTGGAGCATCGTGTGGATATAAACACAAAATGTTCACTCACTCTCGCCTGGGATTGATCTCGGGACTTTTCGCTCGTTAGGCAAGCACTCTATCACCTGCAACAATCAGACGACAACTAATTCAAACTAATTCAGACGTTTCTCGAAGGACTTCAACTCCTTTCTCGTTAATATTAATAATTAGACCGGTCCCTTTTTCCTTTACTTGCTTACTTACTTACTTACGACGCGTATGCCGAAGTGGCACATAGCGCGAACACGAACTTCCTCCAACGGACCCGGTGT
>JANTBZ010051126.1:0-10364 GCA_024741255.1 Exechia fusca | reverse complement strand
AATTTTCTATTGACAAATATCATACATGCAGCATAGTAAAATTTTTTGACGAGAATGTCATTGTCTTTATTTCTAAATCATTTTTGACGATTTTTTTTTCATACCCTCTAGGTTTATCGGAAAATGTTCACGATTAGGTCAGGTTTGAATGCCTATTACTAACAAATGTTTGCATACATTTTTGTTTGCTCCAGCTTTATTGGTGCGTATTCAAGTCAACTTCATGATGATACAAAATGTAATCGAGTATATTGAATTTTTGTATATTTAATATTATTTTTTGTAATTTTTTTGTATATTTTTTGCATGGAAAAACACCTTTTTCCAAGTTCTCTCCCAAATAACTCGTGAATTGGGATAAATAGAAATAAATTATCTGAGAATGAAATTAAGGTTATTCAATTGTCTTTCTTTTGGTATATGATGCAGTTTCGTGTTTTCAACCCAACCCGAAATATTGCTAATTATTCATAATACCAACACAAACAATTTGAAAAAATCAGAACAAAAATTCCAAGGAAAAAAAATTATCATGATTTTCGATTTTAGGAACACAAACACATGAAAAAAATCTTATTTGAAGCGGGTATTTTTTTGTGTCGGGTGGTGTAATTTGTCGATTGTTCAATTCAGCGAGTGTCCTAATGCAGGGGCATCTACTCTATCGTACAAATTATTGAAAAAATGTCTAGTCCCTACCTCCCTACTTGGATCCGCGCCTGGTGACCAGAGAAACTCTGCCTCTCCGATTTACTTCCTACTTTTGCGGTTTGCATTTCCGCGTTTTTTTTTCTTCGTATGTGTGTGGACCATCATTGGACCAGCGAACAACAGCGAACAGCATCGCAAAAATGTCATTACCATTCATAGCCCGTCGCAGCGCGGCGCATCTCGAGCGTGAGCTATGCATTATGTGGTGTTCTTGGCCCAAGAATACAGCACCACTCGGGGTGAAAAACGCGCGCTCATAACACCCGACGTCGGGCGAAAAAAAACCTCAACGTTATACGCTTGCTTGCGTTTTATCGACGAAATTTTGGGGCGGCGAGCGCGTCGCGTGGCTTTTTACTACACGCATATCATGTGTGTGTTTTCACATAGTTCGCCTCCTTTTATGCAGTACGCGCGCGCATCCCAAATACACTTCCGCCAAATAAATCATTGACACATGATCCTCGCTCAACTGTGAGCACACACATGAGCGCCAAACGCGTGCCATGTACACGCTGGGCCGACAAACCAGACACGTTCTGCGCCGGAATTTTAAATCAAATTTGCCAAAAAACCCACACACACACACACGCACGCAGACTCCAGACACCAACCAACCAACACACACCAGAACACACACCCTTCTTCTCCCCCCGTCCCTTTTCGTCGAGAGCAAACGGAGCAGAAGCAGCAGCAGCAGCAAAGGCAGCGGCATCACCCGAAAGCAGCAGCAGCAGCAGCATCGGAGCAGAGCCAAACAAGCCTGGCTCGAGGCTACGCGAAATCGCGTTGATTGCATGACTGAGTGCCTGTGAGCGAGTGCGAGTGTGTGTTGTCACGGTTTTATTTTCATAGTACGTTCACACATTTGTGAAATACCAAGCGCTCACACAGACTGAGTCTCACAAGGGACGGGTACGAAGATCATATCAGATCGAAGAGCTTATTTCAAGGGTCATATTAGGCAATCTAAAGAAACACGCCAATGAGCTCTGATGCGGTAATTATGAGCAGTTGTAGATTTAATTATTAGTTATTGAAAGTATCGAAATATGGCATCTTTGACTGGCTTTGAAGATAGCCCTCATGACCAAAGGTAGTTATTTTTGCATCGTCTGAATCCTCTTTGCAATACAGCCCCGAAATCCAGAGTCAATTTTCGAATTGTAGGTCGAAAGGATGAGAAGTATTGTCGTTTGGCGGATATCGAACATGTGTTGTTGCAGTATTGTAGAGAAGGTTCGCCACAGTTTTGACATGAGGGCTCTATCTGAAAAGTTGTAGCCAGTCAAGGCTTCTACCATGGAAACCACTATTTGATTGCTACTCTCAACTACGTACTCTTCCCTTGTCAGTCAGACACCCCAAAGCACCCCATCCGAGTGAGTTATTGCGGTTGTCGTCGACGACGACGACGTCTCGGTGTTAGCTTCGGTTTGTGTGGCTGTCGACAATATCGTCGTTGCCGACGTCGCCCTGCGAATGACAGAACCGGCCAATAAGTCCTGGCCCCGCCGAGTGTCGCAGAGCGAGAGAGAGCCTCGGGCCCGAGACGACGCAACCGTCATCGTTGCGTCGTCGTCAGACAGCGCGTGAAAGCGCGTGCGCTCGGCGATAACTTAATTTTGGAGGCCGCAATGTGTGACGATGACGACGACGACGGTGTTTGTTTAGGCTGATGATGTGCGCGCTTCGAGCACCCCCTCCCCCGATGCGCATAATTATGCGGCGAACGCGCGACTTTAATCGGTTCGGGTTCATACAGTGAAAGTATACCCTGCGTCGCAACTGCTGTTACATCGTCATCGTGGAATAGCTGGAATGGTCACAGTTTGAAAAATATTTTACAGAAACGTATACATATATTTATTGTCTTTGAAAAATTAATTAAAACTTCTCCTTTTCTCACTCGTAGACCAAATACAGAATCTCTTCAGATGTTGCATTCGGCCAAATGAAATGTAAAACAACTGATTCTATTCGATGTTGAGGCAAATGTTCTGTCAAATTTGCTTTGTGGTATCTTTGAACTTCTATTATATGAAGTCTCTGGGCCTCTGTGACAATTGTCGATGTTTTTTTTTCGAATAAAATGTATCATTCAACAGCAGCTCCATTTCAAACGAAACACGTTTTCACTCATGAATATTCCTGTTAATTTAGTCAACAATTCAGATAAACACGAAATGTTTAACAGTTCACCGACAGTAAGAGACGTTCAAGAGTATAAATCAATAACATATTTGCATAGTAATGCCAGACCTGTATAGCGATTATTGGAATTACGTATGGATTATATATGAACCGTTCTCCAGTGGCAAGCTTCACACTTTCGTGTTTAAATCGTGATATTCAATGCACAACACTAGAAACAGCAACTGTTGCGCATTCTGTAAATTATTGTCGCACTCATCAATCACTTTCTGTCTAGCAAGTGTTAGTTGAATGAACCTTTAAATCAAACACAAAGTCGATGAGGCGTTGTGGCCGCCGAGTCAATTGCATAAGTCCGTGACCAGTGTTAACACACGTCCATAGGCTTATATAATTACTCGAACAATGCTCATATTATTCGAGCAGCCCCCCCATCGCACCCCAAGCCCAAGTCCAATATAATTGTATGGCAACGCTTAATTCCTCCAGTTCGCCGAAGCGCCCGTCCAAATGCGAATTCCATGCCGGCTTCCTCGGTTCGTGACACGCTTGCACATCAATTCTCGCCCATCCGCCTCCCCATTGAACGCTCGCTCTCGCTCGGCAGACAATATCGAAAGACAAACATCATTATGTCTCCCGGTGACAGGCGGCAACGGCGGCGGGGTTGCCGTCGACGTGGCTGTCGCTGTCGTCGTGTGTGCATGTGATTTAATTTGATAATGTTCTTCCTTCCGTTTGCTTTGTACCATCATTATCGGTTTTGGCCCAATCACACTCGCACGGACGCCAGCAGGGCCAGCGCCAACGCCAGCGCCAGGCCGACACCATCATCATCATCAGCGATTCGACAAACGTCGTTGTCGTCGTCGTTGCCGTTGGCGCTTTGTCGGTGGCGTGCAAAACAATCAATTATTTCAAACGATTGGCATGCACGCAAGCACGCGCCGACGATTGCGCATAAAACGCAAGCGAGCCATATTCAGTAGGAGAACAAACACACACACCCCCGACGTAGAAGAAAAAAACACGCCGAACACAAATCAACCTACCAATTACACTCCGGCCGACATTGGCGTGGCGGCGACGACGGGGGCGGCCAGTCGGAGATCAATAATTCACACCCGACACTCTCCCTCTGGCCGATTCTCCTCTCGACATTCGAGCAGACGTTGCTCCTCCGTTGCCAGCGTTCAGCGCCCCAAATCGCGGGCGTGATTAAATTCGGTTCGGGGAGCATGCACAGTCGAACACGGTTGAACCGTCGACGCCGAACACGCGCCAAGTGCGTCTGAGCTCGCCTGCGAGAATCTTTATTACGAATATTACATATTACATGGCATTATGTGATTGATGGTGCTGATCACGCGGATGATTTTGCGCGCATCCGCCGCGAACGCAATTGGGCCAAGTAGTCCGCTGTCGAACGGAGAAAAAAAAATCATCGCGGGGACCGGTAAATTGGGCGCGAATCGAGTGGATCGAAGCGAGCGAAAATCAATCCCGGGCTTTTGTGCGGCGAAGGCAACCGACGAAGCTCGACGAAGCTCGTTCGAGTGCGTTTCACTCGGTGATTGGTTCCCATTATACACATCGTGTGTGTGTGGGGGATTCGTGTGTGTGTGTGCGGGCGCACGCATTTTGAGTCAACAAATTAATGCTGCCAAACATTCTGGGCGGCAGACACACTCTAATGCGCACTGTATTGACGCCACACAACGTGCGATGTGTGCATGTTTGCATGTCTGAGGGAGAGTGCAGCATTGACGGCAGCGTTCACGGCAAGAAGCGTAATCAAATGTATGGAGTGAAGCATTCTCCGGACTATTGATGGAACGCAGTTTCGGAGGACGGGTTCGATGTGGAGTGAGGTTTATTCCAAGTTTATTTTCAATACTGGTTAGCATAATTGAACTAGTGGTAGAAAGCTTGCATTACATTTATATTCGTTTTCAAATGTGATCGAATGAAACTAGTAGACAAGTTAGTTTTTCTACATCTTTCGTCTATATGCTGAAGTAATTTGGACAGTAACAGGATTCAGATAAATCTGAGTTATTAAAAAAATGTCGGAGTAATTTGGAAAGAATCTACAGACTAAATCAGAAGTCCACGTCTTTATCTCTCTATGCCAATGTGATCCTAGCAGACGCTAGGACATCGCTCGCATCGGTAATACAATGCCCTATTCATGTGCCTTCGGCTCTCCGTTACTTAGAGGCCGTCAGCACATAAGTAAAAGCCCCAACCACTCATCACATGTCAGGCAAATTATTCAAATGTTCAGAAGTGCGTGTAGTCGTTACCGGTACCGATATTACGAAATGTATCCCGGCATTCCGGGCCTCGGCACCACGCATCCTTCATTTGCCGGCACCGGCGACAAATCAGGCGGATTGTGCGCCCATTCGTCTCGAACGCATTCACCCTTTTACTTCCATGTTGGTTGGATTTAATGTCTGCGTCTTCTTGTATATTCCAATGTGATCTGATACAAATAACACAGAAATCGTAGACGAGATGGTTAGTTAGCATACGTTAAAGTCATCTTCAACTATCTAGCTTAGATCCCGAGCGTTTTTCTCGTTTTCAAATGGGACTCGTAATTTGCTAAGTGATCTGGGGAGTAGCAGAGTCCTAGGCATGGAAATACAATGCCTATCTGTCTATGCGCCAGTAGAGTCCGTCATCCCAAGGCTGTTAGCGCATAAAAGTCAAATCCCGAACCACTCATCGCATGTCAGGCAAATGAATCAAATGCTCAGAGGTACGTCGTCTACACCGGTATAACGATATGTAACCCCGGCATTCCCGGCTTCAGCACATCCTTCATTTGCCAGCACCGGCGACGAATCGGGCGGAATCAAGATGTGATGCCCGTGGCACATTCGTCTCGTATCCTCGTCGTCGCGTATTTTTTGCGCACTCTCTCCTCTTACTTTCATGTTGGTTGGATTTCCGATTCATTGCCGTAGTGCCTTCGAGCGGCAACGGCAGAGCTCGAGTGTTTGCGTGTTCGCGTGTGTGTGTGTGGCACATGCGGAGACGGAATTCGATTGGACTCGGTGCCATTGATTAAGCGATACTTTTATGCGAGTGTGTGTTCCAGAGTATGTATGCATGTGCTGGCGCTGATGGTGGATGTGTGTGAGTGTGTGCGAAGAGGATTAACAGTCGGAACGATTATCAATATAAATGATTGGAGCCCGTTCGCTCGTGCTGAGCACGCGCTCCGAGCACCGGAGCAAACGAGCAGGAGCTGGCTGGCTGGCTGGTGTGTGTGTGAGCGAGCGATTTACTATGTGGTGTCGCACACACGTACTCCGACGCCGCAACACGCCAATCCTTATAAATGCGAGTTAATAAAGAAAAATCGTCCGGATCGGAGCGATGCTGCCAGGATGCCGTGCGGTTAGTGCGAGGATGCGGTGCGATGATCTCTCGTCTCCAACCGCACACACGCACACGCGCGCATTTGCAACGCGATTGCGCATTTGAATTGCTTGGGCACACAAAGAGCGACACCGACTGTGACGACGACTGTGATGAATATACTATGTGTGGGGTTTTCCCGGTAAGGCGGATTGGCGTCGTCAAAGTATCGGAGGACGATATGACATTTATATGTGCTAGTTTTTCAGATCTTCGTTAATTGGATTTGCAATATTGTAGGATTTGGATGGTCTGACAGTATCCTTAGCAGTGGATAGCAGTCGGAAACTTATTTACTAAGAATATTTTTCCAGTCTCACTAACAAAAAATACTGTCGCTCACACATGGGTGTTCTTTTGATAGTTACAATAAAATAGCGCCACACTTGGCCAATGTAAGTTTCATGTTTAAACTGCAGATACATTTGAACACAGTTTGTTGCTGCTATCATTCCAGAGTTCTTTCTCATCAAGTGGAAGATAGACATGGATGCAAACAGTTTTTCTCGCATTTTATTTACATCCAATACACTTTCTGGGAAACTTGACTAATCGTGTAGTCCTCCTGAAGCTTCTTGACTTGTTGAAACTAATTCATGTATGTAGGTTTTGTTGAATAGTTTAAGTTTTATTTAACTCTAAAGACAAGCATGTTGTAAGGTCATAGAAACGTTAAAATATTTGAATATTTAAATTTTGTATGGCTTCTCAATCATGGTAACCTTGGATAACATTCATATAATTAACATTCATATAATTAGTAGAAAACCATGGATAGTCGTTATTTATTGCCGCAAGATGTTATCAACGACTCTTCAACTAATTCGAAATACAAGTTAAAATCAGTCAGATTTGTGATCCGCGAATCTCTTTTTTCGCTTGCAATTCCGTCTAACGCTGGTTAACCCAAAAAATATCTAATTTATAACTGCAGACTGCACAGCCACTCAGGCATTCCGTTTGCGTGCTACGTGTCCGTATCCGTGTCCGTGTGTCTGTGTGTGCATGTCCATGACGTCTCCTTCAGCAATCGCGTGTCTGACGCGAATGGGTTGTTGCTGACTCCCCGAACGCGAACGCGAGGTGTGAATGGAGTGCAAAATGCCAATTTATATTTCCTCGTATCCAACCCCAACTCTCCATCCCCACCCCAACAACTGTTGACGTTTGACCTCCTCGCCATCGCTTTGCCACAGGCTATGTGCGCGTCGGTGAGCCCTGCGAGCGGAATTCGCAGTGCACACGATCCACGGCGTTCTCCAAGTGCAATGCCAGCACGCACGCGTGCGAGTGCCTGCCCAACTTTGAGCTGCTGGACGGCCAAGTGTGCCAGGGTGTGGTCGGTAAGGACGACGGCATGCAGCGGAACAAACACATATGGAGCATTCATACCATGTGTGTGTGTTCTGGTTATTTTATGCACGAGAGATTGCGGCGGGATTGTGGCAATGTCGGGAGTTTTGTCTGTATGATTAGTCCGGAATGATTTATGATGGTTTATTTATAATTTTTATTGCACGTTCAACGGACATTTTAATGGTATTAGGTTCGTCTCGATTAACAGGTATGAAACATATCAAATGTATGATGTGATTGAGCTGGATAAATTATTAATTCGTTGGTATATCTAGAGCAAACAAATATATTGGGTTAGAATATGGTACATCCGTCTGGATCTAACTAGAACGTCTACAATGTCGAGAATTGTGTTCATGTGCTTTGTCCGGAATGATTCACTGTGTATGTATAATATTATTTATAATCCTAATTCTATGTTCTGTTCAACTAACATCGAAATGGTATTTTGTAATAGAATTCCGAACCACTCAACAGACCAGAGAACTTTCGTCCTGTCAATTGCTGCGATATTGCCGCACATGTTGCACATGTTGCTGCGCATAAATTGCCGCCTAATGCAGCCGTCGTAACAACGTTCTGGCCGGGCTCGGCGCTCGCATGCGCTCAAACACACACACACACACAAACACAATTGTCGACAAAACGACGTCGTCGACGACGACTACGACGAATACCGTCGATTCAATCCGTTCGGGCTAATATGCTTTCAGTGTTCGTTTGCACACACGCAAACAGATATTCGTACAACACACAAATATACCTAATGTGAATGTGGGGCTCTGCGCTGTGCTGTGCAATTTACCAGCACCTCGTTCGCTTCTTCGGAACCGGGCGAGACAGCACAGACACAGCCGCAACAGAAACAGCAACAGCAGCAGCAGCAGAGCAGACATTTCGTGGAACGGACATTTGGACTGGCTGGCCCTGCTCTCGTTTCCGATCACAGACGCCGACAGCGCCGAAATGCATGCCAATTTATATAACGCTTAATTGTGTTACGTCGACGTCGACCGACCAGATGTGCTCGTCTATGCGCATCAGACTTATCGAAACAATATTGAAAATACTGGACGCGAATTAGATTCAACTCGATGCTATTCCTAACAAATAATACCTCTTCTACACGAGCCGTCATGTCTCACCCGTTTTAGGGCGGGCAAACAACGTAAAGTTTAATATTATGCTATAAGCTGATAGCTGATAGAAGTCCCAACGTTTTGCAATCATCTTTTTTCACATAGTAGGGTCTGCCTACAGTCGCTGTTTATGACTAAATTATGGGAATTTACATCTCATAAACGTAGAATGTCGGCACTATCAGCAACAAGCACAATTCATAAAAGTTGTAAAAAGTTGAGGTGTGAAACAATATTATATTTTACGTATTTTGCTCGTCCTCAAAAGTGAATAGGTGAAAGGTGAATTGTGTAATTTCTCATCTGCACTACAGTCTGTTGGGAGTTGAGACATATCCCGATTTCTGACGCGTTATGGAATTGTAGCGCTTGTAAATTGATACAAAAATACAGAATAATTAAATGAGCTAATGTCTTCAAGTATCAGAATTCGAACATAATGTAACTTATTTCGCAGAAAAATTCATCAAAATCCTCATCCAAGTCAATTCACTCTCAGTCTGTCGCGCCCGGCCATCCAGGCCATTTGCGCGCACCGGGGAGTGCTTTATGCATTCGCCCGAACCGTCGCACAATCGCACACTCGGGGGCGGCGGCGGCAATGGAGACAGAACCCCGTTCAACGTGCACACATATTGTCCGAAACCGTTCACGATTTCTTTTGTAATCAAACCGAACGTCCACCAGGCCAGTGGCCACGTGGCCACTATAAACCCACATACACACACACTCACACAAACGCGCGCTCACCTACAAACTGTGTGTGTGTGTGTGTGTGCGTTCATTACGCGAATGCGATCTATGCGACGAAACAAAACATTCCGCCACCCCCGAAACGCCGCATCCGTGTGTGTGTGTGTTTGTGTTTCCGCCGGCGCTGCCAAACGGCGGACGATTATCGCATGTGCGCTCCTTTGGATTGGTTGTTATCGCTGGTGCGCTTACATTGTGCATGTGTGTGCGGGCGGGCATGTGTGCGTACAGTCGTTCTCACATGGATGTTACCAAGAAAAGCTCGAAGTTTGAGACTAGATATCTGGAGATCGGCTTGCATAAATAAACTGAAATTTGTTGTTGTCGATAGTGAAACAATCATATACTCGTCTATATATTCGAAATTTGACCAATGTCAGAGGCGCACGGATGGAAAACCCGTAAAACATATTCAACATGTTTGCTTTTCATGGAAAAGACATCCGACGGTACAAAATGGCATCAAACATTGTTCAAATTCATCCTCGCTTTAGCCATGTATCATACATTTACCTCATGGTGTCATTGACGCACTATTTTATGGTAACTTTCAGAAGAAGGCCTGCCGTTACTTTCGTGGGCCATTGATAATCATCAGATTCCGCATATAGACCAGAATATGATATATTCACTATCCACAAAAATATTCAGTTAATTTATGCAAGCCGATCTCCAGATATCAAGTCTCAAAATTTGACACGCAACATACAGTTGAGATGTGAGATCAACTGTATGTTGGGGGTATGTGGTCATTGTCGATGTCGTCAACGTGTGTGCGACCTGGGAATGAGTGTGTTTGAGCATGTGTGCGTTCGTATG
>JANTBZ010051104.1:0-10365 GCA_024741255.1 Exechia fusca | reverse complement strand
TGATTCCGAGCATATTAATGGGATATGATTTGTCAAAGCTAACACACCAAAAACACATATAAGGCTATAACTTTTGTATTCAAGGCCCTATCGTAACGGAATCTATATTGATAGGAGGCGTTCTATGAAATGAACACAATATCAAACATTCAGTCGAATATCTTTATTTTAACGGCCTAAAATGGCTCAGGCAAACTTGCCCCACTTTACCCTACATATGGCCAAGTGAAAAACAATATGTACACCCATTAGTTATAATCAGAGGTGATTTCAGTCAATAATTATTTTTATGTTTATATATTTTTCACGTTGAATAAACTAGAAGATCAATACGAAAAACTAAAAAATGTGTTGTCTTGGAAAATTTAATTGAACATTCTATTGAAAATCGAGAAATCAAGCGAGAAGCGAGTTATATAGAATAAATATATGTGTCAAACTGGACTTGTTCCAATGGGCCCTATGGCGTTACAAATTCAAAGTTGTGGTCTGAATCGCGATCAACGAATAAATGTTCGTCGTGTTCTTCCCTTGTATGTAGGTACAACATATTCATTGGACAATGGATAAAATGTATTTGGAGTAATTCTGATGATGTAATATGTGATGACAACGACTATTGCAGGACACACCGACCCGAATCCTGAGGTGGTTCCGGACGCGGCGAATGGGGAAGCGCTTGTATTTTCATAGATGCCATGTTCGCGTTGATCTGTTCGAAGTCGTTATCGTTGTCACAGGTTGAATTTGTGTTTGGTTTAGGCACATTGTTGCTGCTGCCGTTGCCGTTCCTGCTGCTAGAGAGCTGACGGCACTCGTCCTCCGTGACTGTGTTCGGAACCGAAACGGAGTTTGTTCATTAGTTGGCAGAGATCGTCTTCCGGCACTGCAAAACCGGCAGAGATAACAAACATGCAACATTACTTAAGCATTATTGTTTAGCGACAATCAGACTTACGTATGATCCGATAGAGCGCCTCCCAGTTGCGCTCATCGATGGCCTTCTTCAGTCTCTTCTGGATGCCCTGGACGACACCGAGCATGTCCTGCCATTGGTTGTCGCTCAGCGTCGCGAACAAGTTGTGCGTGTTGTCCCAGAACGAGGGCAAGTGCTTGGTCTGGATGTGCTTCACCAGCAGATCGAACATCTAGGGAACCGCGATACATGACAAGTGAATAATGTTTCGGTTGTGATGCGATTCTACCTGATGCTTACCTCCGGGAACAGAATATTCGCCGATTTGTTCCAGTAGTCACGTGAAACTTGCTCATCGCGGAGCATGAATATGGTTTTGATATAGAAGCTCTTCAGGTGGGTCAAGTTGTGGGTGTCCCGAATTTTCTTGAAGATTCGGATCAGATACTTCATCTTGTTCTTGCCGTTCAGATAGTTCCGTTCGATTTCCGCATACGAACAGATCCAGTACGTGTCGCCCAGATTGTTGGCAGTGGGCTTCTGATAGGGCTTGGGCACCAGGTTCCATTTGCCCTGCATGATCTGCGTGTTTATCTGACGCGTGGACATCCAGTGCTGGTTCTCAAGCGACAGCACGAACACCAAATCGATGTCGAATTTCAAATCGGGCCTACCGACCACATTCGCCAGCAGCGTGTGAGCAGGTCCATTGATGGTGCGCCTGATCTGTTTCATCGAAGTGTGCGATTAGTTATTCCCGAAAAAAACAAATGTTACAGTTCAGTTTATTTCGGTATTCGAAACTCGTATTCAAATCTCTTTGCCATATATTGAAACCTTTATATAATGTGGGAAAAGTATTGAGGAACTGTTCGTATTTTTAAATTCATGCATATAAACATTCGAGCTAAGCACCATCAATCTCAATTCATGTCTAGTAATAGCAATTAATTGTCAACATAACAAACCTGATACGTGTTACCGCCCGTCGTCATCTGATAGTAGCCCTTTACGTGTGGCAGCTTGGTCAGTCTTTCGAACACCTTGTCCAGTTGCCAGTGAATCCAGTCCTTGAAGGGCTTCTTCATTAAATATCCATCGGGAGACAGAAACCCTTTGACAGTGTCCATAACGTGTTTCTGGTTCGGTTGATTGAATGTTTTCAGGCAGCTGGCATCGATTCGAACATAGCCCGGAACGGCTTTCTTCAACTGAAGAATAGCATTTCACATGTTAGTAAACGTTGATAGATTTTATTGATCTAATTCTCTTACCACATACTGACTTAACAGCGGTAGTTTGACATTCAGGATGAAATCAAACTCATTGGGACAACTAATTTTCAAATTGTCCGCATAGCTGCCGGTGATCTTGTAGCCCTTGTACATGCTGGCAAATGCTGGATCTTGGCGCTTGAGTTCATCGGTGAAGAAGGTCAGAACATCGGTTGCCATTTGCATGGTCGAGCGATCCTCTCCGAGGCTAATCTTCTTATTGATTATCGCGCAGTGATCTTCCAAATTAGTTGCCATCTCGAAGTCGTTCTATCGGGTTCCTATAAAGACATGGTGCATGTAGCAAAATAAATTCATTCTCCATCGCTAGCAGTTTTGTAGGTCATGTCATAGTCAATTGGATACGGGTCCGCGATGTATACATACAGTCATACTTTGTGTTAGGCGCACCAAATGGTACAAATTTCTCTGATTTATTTCCATATTTCTCTTCGATGTCGTTCCTATTATTATTATTATATCGGCGATATTGAATGCGGCCCAAAAACAATCGGTTCTGACAGGCGAATCGACGATAGGCCATGGATAGAAATTGATAAAAAGTGTTCTTGGGTTTCTGCGCTGACATCAATGCCATGCTGCCAATATGTTGCGTGTTGCTATTGTAGTGGTTGGATGGCCAATTGAACTGCACGAGAATAGCATGTTTTGATAAATTACAAGTGAAAGTGTCGTACACTATACGAATATATGTATATAAGAACACCTTTGATACTAATTCGCTATATTATGATCATGATGCGTTTTCTAGGTCGACGTAGTATAAGTACCACAACGTTTGCATACCGAATATATGAATATATTAGTATCATATAGCACAGTGTACATGTTCATAAGGACGAGTAAATCGCGTGAACGTGCCCATTTAATTCGCCTGCCAACATTCACATGTGTATTATGTCGAAATTGAATTTGTAGTTTGTATATAGTAAATACACTGAATACCTGGTGGCATAGTACACCTAACTGTTGTATTATATCGAAAGAAATATGTCGTACCCGGCGTTTCTTTGCACGCAACCTCATCGTCTCTAGCACGAAATCCACATTATTGTGCTGTTCTAGTGTGTGCGGTAACTACCAAACAAAACAAGTTTCGTTCACGCTTTTCGCATGGATGCGAAGCCTCGAAATCGAACGAAAACCTTTGGTAGCGAGCCGTCAGACAGCGCGCGTCCTTTCCGCCCATTTGTATCGTTTCGATCGTTTGTCGGTTTGACATGCCACCACCACCACCACGCGATTTGTGCCGGGAGCATTGCTCCGAGTGCTGCTGGGTGCATGCTGCTTTACTATCGAAACCGCCCAACAGTTCGAAATGCGCGCGGTATGTAACTGGCAGTCCGTAAAGTCCGTGTCGTTTGGTAGTAGGAAATAGTTTTTTAATGAAATTGTTGTGAATGGTTCTATTGAAGGACGATACTTTGAATTTCAGACTTTCTGATGCCCTTCGTACGATTTATTTTTGGCCTCAAGATATGTTTTTTTGTGTGCAATAACTGCTCTATCGGTGCTAAATATTTCCATCGATAATTCTTATGAAGTTTGAATATAGGAAAATAGTCGGTAAGGGCTAAATCCGGATAAAACCGTAGTTAAGGCCACAATTATGTGAAACAGCGAATTATCTGGGTGAAACTGCACATTTGTCATGTGGAGCTTTTGTTGTCGAATTCGAGCTTCAGGGTCTCCAAATATTTAATTAATTATTTTTCATGTAGTCGATGAAGAATAATCCGACGCCATCAGACTGTTGTGTTTTTGTGAACTTAGAACAGGCATCATCGCTCCATGTTCACTCAGATTATCCAAATTGGACTCCGGAGAGTGGTGATCCATTGTCACAAATGCGTTCGATCAGCCCAAAACACTTCTAAGATATAAGACGAAGTTTCTATATTGGTCGATTTTGAGGTTCCGCGGAAGACATCTAACAAAGTGCTTAACATTAAATGGACCTACTCTGTGTGCCATCTGTCAGACGTCTAGCAATCACGCTGCAAAATAGTATGTGTGATACATGTTTGTAAATGAAATTTGATATTTTTTATGATTTTATCAAGTTTCATTCAAAAAGTTCTAACCGAAACATTTTCAGTTCATTTTTAGAAAGTGCCTACTTTTCCCAGTTGTGGACACCAAAAATCCACAACAAATTATTTTGGGCAGCAACATTTGTAATACGTAGCAAATTTAATGCATTTCTCATACTGCTGATAAAAATCGGTGAAAAGCAGGCATTAAATTCGGCATCGTTGAAAAGCCTCTAGAATTCACATGTTAAACCCTTGACTGGACTACTTTCAATGCTTTAACAACCAAATATTGAAATAATTGTCATCCGATTTCCAGTATAGCGATGCTTATAAAATTGTCCAGGAGCAATTGGCAAATGCCAATGAAAAAAAATAGTTTTACATGAAATTTTCCAATTTAGAGGTAGTTATTAGGGTGTCCACAACCGGTTACATTTTTTCACTTTTTTTAAAAAATCATGATTTTTTTAAATGTTGAGTAACTTTTTAATTAACAGAATCGAATTTTCACCAGTGGTTAGCTATTTTTCTTGGCTTTCAATTAATGTACACATGTTCTCATAAATATAATCTTGATCAACAGTTATGGCTAAAAAATCAAACTGTGTCCGCAACGGGTGAAACTACATAAGGCGATACAAATGTGTGTTGCCATAATTGTGTGGAATAATAAAACTTAATATGTAATAATGATATTATGTAATGATTCTCTGTCTGCTGAAATATTCAAACATGTTTGTACATTTCTGTAGGGTATCAGCGATCTTTAGCAACCGTGTTTTCCGGTCTTTCGGACTTATTTTGTGGACTTTGTCTGTAACTGCCACTTTTGAGCATTTCCCCCATAAAAATACAGTTTCAATTTTGGTTTTGTGTCGTTAGAAATATCTATGTTGAATATTCAAAAATTATATCATCTCAAAATGTGTCCTTCTACCAAACGGCACGGACTTTCCGGACTGCCTGCTATTTCATTTCCACCTATACATCCATATCCCCATCTCATCCCCTCATCGCGTGCCGCGCAGAGCGCCAACAAGGGGTTAAATCGCAAACACACGCGAATAATCGGTTCCGGCAGGCGGGGGCCGCGGTGCAGTAGCGAGCGCTGGCGCTGGTTGGAGCGCCAGCACAAATCGAACTCGCGAATCGAAACGTAGTTCGCGCATCATTCGCGTGCGAACAACCGTCGTTACCGGTTCGGTTCGGTTGTGCGCCGTTCGTTGTCGTTCGCCGAGTTCGCTGGCCGACTTGGCGCTCATCGGCGGTGTATATTGTTCGATCAAATCGCTCTTGTGAATCGCGACCCCGCGGAATGCGTGCCAACCCAGCTCATCACAGCCAGATGGCCGCTCAGCGACCGGCGCTGCGCAAGCAGAACTCTTGTGCACTGGACGGCGGATCGGCGGCGGCACTGTCGAGAAGTACGATGGTTGGTGGTGGTTTGCTGCGCAAACAGTTGTCTGTGGACCAAGTCCTGACGACAACAGTGGCTCACAGTGGCCAAACGACGACGGCGGCACGAGCAGCGTCGTCATCGAGCGGCGGCGGCGTCAAAAAGCGGAACGGAGATGTGAAGACGTGAGTGTTCGAATATTGGAGCGATTTCAATTAATTGCCCAATCACGAACATATTTTCCGTGCCAAATGTCTATCTCAGACTCTATTACTCCTAATGACAGCGATTGGCCGACGGGTCGTGTTTGCACATTAGCCGACTGCGCTCTGGGTGTTTAAGTTTCGAATGCACAACACGAATCATCGGCGAACCTTCAACTCGTGTGCAATGCACTGTGCACAGTATGTGTAAAGTTCGTATCGATCGCGCACGTCGCCGGTGCAATCGTTACAAGTTTCTCGCGCGGCATGAATGAACGTAGCACACATTTCCTGGAAATTCGTGTGAAATTCGTACAAACCAATTACCAAACACCTGCGACGCCGGCGCTGCCGACGTTCGCCATATTTATCGACATTGCGTCGGTGTGCTCTGATGTTCAAACTGAACGCACACGAGCATATGCTGCGCAAGTTTTGCAAACAGTCTGCATAGTTTGAGCATATGCTTTAGTAGTAAAGTTTCATGAAGCATTTTTCTGGCACTTTAACTTACCGATATACGAACATTAAAAAACGTTATCGTGATCGTAATCATGTTAATTCTATCACCTCTTCAGCACCGCAACACCCTCCGAAACGAACACCAACACGGACACCCGTCGCATCAACCTCAACATCTTCCTGTCCCCCAACAGCCAGCCGCATAACTCACTAGACTTGGATTGCGACAGCAGTCACTCAACTGGCACCGCCATTTGCACACCAGCACTCAAGCAAACCCAACCACCACTACCACCAGCAGTACAATCGGACACCGCTGTGCGCAATCTCCGCCCGTCCTCAGCTTCAGCAGCAGCTGCCTCGTCGACGTCGTCGGCTGCCGATCGTCGGGCCGCCTTCCACTCGGCCAGCGCCAAAACGCTCGGCTCCAGCATAGATCGAACGCGCGTGCTGCAGCCGCTCATCGGCTCGAAACCGCCGCTCATTCGAGCTCAGTCGGCGCCGCTCCGGCCGCACGACGATGCCAAGCAGAGCATGGCCGCCGCGAAGCGCCGTCTGACGCGTCGCCGGCGACCACCGTCGGCGTCGGCGATGCAGCGCGACCGGTCGCTGGACAGCTGCGGCGGCGCCGAAGGCGGCGGCGGCGGTCGAGCCACCGGCGGATACCTTGAGCATTTGCGCGAAGACGACGAAGGCGCAGGCGGAGAGCAGCAAGGCGGCGCAGCGGGACGCTCACGGTCGGCGCTGGGCGCCCGCTGCGATGTCATCACGCTGGTGTCGCTGCTGGTCGCCTCGTCGTCGGGTGGCAGCGATTCGGAGCGAGAGAACGACGACGGAAATGGCGACGAGGCGGATGAGAATAAGGTCTTGGCCGTTTGGAAACAGAACGCTCGATGTACGGTCATTAATGTTTGAATTCCAATCCGTTTTTCTGCTGCGCCTCTCAGGACGACGCCGGACTCTCCGCCGCCGGCGCGACGGGTCGAGCGCCGACATTGCGGAAAATGGGCAAATCAGTGTCATTCCAGGATTCGGGTCTGAATGATCCGGCATGTTTGCGGCCCGATTTTCCGCTGGTGCTGCGACGCGGATCCATTGCGCCGCTGGCGGCACGCCTTCGCGCCAACCGCCCGCCGACGGCGCCGCCCGGCTCGATTTTCGTACGCGCGACGCACGACGATGACGTCGAGGAGCTGGTGCGCAGGTGAGTTTATGAGAGGCCCTGACGACCGGCAAACTGCGCTGACGATCGATACACGAACTGCCGAAAATAACACGGCAAGACCATAACTCGTGCGTTCGGCTGACTTGACGACGGCAACACGCGCGCGGAATGCGAAATCAATGCGTCGAATGAGTCGGTTTTAGTTGTGTCTGGCTGGTTGTGGAGTACGTTTCACGCGTTCGATGTGCCGTGTTTCGTTTTTCAAGTGCACGTCATCGTAAAATCGTAACTGCGAATTAATCGCAAGTGGTACTTATTGGTACACAACTTTGGTGTAATTCGCAATGCACAGACATCGCGATACGCCACTTACAGTCGACACGTGACACGCAAACGCAGCTCAACTTTACATAAACCTGTTTCGTAACTTGTGCGAATGCAACTAGTCTCACCAGACCGCCAGACATTGTGCGATTTTGTTGATGTGTGTTTGCCCTCTGTTTCGTTTTTGCTGCAGTGCCCCGGCCAAATCGGCCACAGTCGCCGGCACAGCGCTGAGCGGAACAGTGCCGAAAATGCCAGACAAAGAACTGTGTGTTGTGCTGTCGACAGCGGCAGCGGACGCGGACGTTCTGCCAGCGACCGGCACCAGAACGTGCACGGCAGCAGTGCCAATAAATTATCCCCAGTTCTGTCGCAGTGCGAAGGAGCGCGAGTGCTGGGTGATGTTCCAGAAAATGACACAAAAGGGTAAGCACGAAAGCCATCTGCACACACACACTGCGCAGACATGCCGAATATTGATATGAACTGGCGTCTGGTTTATGGTTTCGGACGGATGGACGACGACGAAGGCGTGACCGTTTCGTACGAGACATTGTTGCGTGGATTGCTGACGCCGAGCGAGCTGCGCGTGGTGATCAAGCAGCGCGATGCGGACGAGTCGGCCCAACAGCAGCAGCAGCAGGATGAGCTGGTCGAACGCGACTCGTCGAAAGTGCCGGCCTCGGTGGCGGCCTCGGTGCGCTGTTCCTGATCGGATGCGTTGCGTCGGCGCAACGAGAACGCAATGCGAAGGAAGCGGTAGTTTCCGGAAAATGATCACGCGAGCCACGCCTATTGTTCTGATTTATTTTCGAATAAGCTATTACCTCACACGTTGGAAAACACTTGACCATTTTGACCATTTCATTTATATATATTTAGAACCAGGCGAGTACAAATGTAGTAGAATTTATAAGTTGTAGGTTGTATAGTTGATGAGTGAGATATATTATTGTTATGTAGTTGTAAACGTAGAAATGCATAGATAAAATCACAGTTATTATGTTTTATAAATATGTACAATACTCGACGCTAAAACACCAAATAAAAGTTGGTTAAATGAAAACTATCTAGTCTTCGATATATGTGTGAAGCCGATGATTCCAGATTGTTCGACAATACAGGTTCGATTCCAGTCGAGAGAAGAAGTACATGTATGTATTTGCCTCTACGACTACTACTATCGGCGCCTAACAGCGAACAATTCGCCAGAACGTTATCACAACTTTAATCAACAAAATTGAACACTTACGTTCTTTCCAAATGCAGAATAAGCCTAGGTAAACTGTATTTTATTGCTTATTCGAAGAATTCTGTTGGACACTACAGCTAGCCGGCGTGTGCACTCTCGTTCGACACCAAGTTATCAATGATCGGAGCAAATTGTGAACTCGACGTACCAACCGAACGCCACTCTCAATTTGAGTGTGTGTGCGTGATTTATATTTTGCTACACACATGCACACATGCATACGTCTTTTACTCAACAATCACAAACACATGTGCATCGGTACTTGAACGCACGATACCATGCCATATGTGTACACGGTACGCTCAACGCTCAACTCACGCACACATGTGCAGACGAAGACAATTTTGTTCTCGCTCAACGCTGTATATATATTGCGAACATTCTCAAATTGTATGTAAACAGAGAGCCAACAAAGGTATTTTCACCGCTTCGTGGTGGGAATCCCCGGATATAAGCATACTGGAACGAATATTTGTGAACATAAAATTAAGAGTAACTGAGCATATTTATAACACAAAGCGTAATTCACTAGATACATATAATACTAATACTATACTAATTTTATAACGCAGTATGCTTATCTTGCAGACGATTACGATATATTCTCTTACACACCACATACCTTGCAGATAAGTGTGTATGTTATATTTGCAGATATGTATATGGATGGCTGTACATATGAAGAAACAGCCATTTAAAACACATCGAACTATTATTCTGGGAATTACCTGATAACTAACATACTGGAAATAAAATGAACCAACCTACTGAGAAACATTGAGCTATCTGTTGTGTAAAATAGTTTTTCCGAAGATACAGTTGGACTATTACACATTGCATATGTATAATATTATGAACGTAAAGTGTGTATTTACGACTACTATAGGTTCGAATATTATCAATATAATATATGATTACTGATTCTGATTACTTGATTACGAATACGAACATTGAAAACATAATACTGGAAATGAAATGAACAATCTAACTGACAAGCATGATGGTAGTAAGGTAGTTGTGTATCAGAATACGCGTTCCAAAGATATTGGATACCACCCGAACGGCAAAAATGGCTTTGTGTCTCAATATTTCAGATATATCCAGTATTCTGTTGATTTTTGTTTCTAAAATTCTGCCCAGAAGTCGACACATTCCAGAGAAAACTTGATGTTATCTGAACCCTTGTATTGGAAAACCGGTTCACGTTTTCCTCAAGGACGCCGAGAAAAGAGCGACAAAATAGTACTGCATTTAGTGTGATATTTTGATGCTTAACGATAAGCAATTTGGGGTAACAAAATAAAATACTTCTGGAT
>JANTBZ010051083.1:0-10366 GCA_024741255.1 Exechia fusca | reverse complement strand
GCCGCTCCGTTTTAATATGGAGAAATCATCGAGCTTCAATTCTCGCGGTGATTTGTTTTCTATTTTTTCCGTAAGATGATACGGTGTAAACCATTTAATTCTTTTTCCTTTGAGTATTCACAAATTGTTGTAAGTTGATAATCTTTCGAAAAATTACAAAAATGACCGGGCGAGATTACGCTCGATGATTTCTCCATATAACAACGGAGCGGCTTTGTTTAATGCCGCGTGTGGCCCAAGGGTGAGACTTTTCATCAAAGAGATTAGATAGATAATAAGGACACAAAAATGCATCATTAGATTTGTTAATTATTACATTTCAAATAATAATTAAATAATACAATCTTTTGATTATACCCGCATATTCACAAGTTACTCCAGTTTTTAGACATTGGGTCTCAACCAAAGTTAATATTCATATTTTTGTTGTACATATGTATAGAGAATGAAATAATATATTTTTCCAATACAAAAATTCAGTGTTTCGTCTTCAGTTAAGGCGGTCATATCCTCGCACTGAGGTGAATCAGAACGCTGCGAATGTACTCAAATGATTATTAGTAATGAAAATATGTACGAGCATCGGTGTGGATTTTTTATGTATGTCGGTATCATTGCCTCCACGATACTAATACTCCACAAAAAGTAGTATATTCAGTGTATAACATTCCTTAAATAAATCGATCCGACCAAGCAGCCAGACTTGAAATAGTTCGTAATTATGTTGCCTCCTAGTTCAATTATGTTGCCACCTCGTTCTGTTTTTCCCCGACTACTAGATCAAAGTTCTCCTTATGCACTATGCTATGATGTAATAATAGTGTCTGACTACGTAACTCGATACAGGAATAACATAGTAATTTGGCCATTGCATAAGTGGACTATTACATAATATTCTTCATCATCTTCAACCACTATAATACCCCAACCACGAACACATACTCATAATAATAACACAGAGATTCATCATCATGCTCGCATATACGACGCATGTTCGTGTGTGTGAGTGTCAATATGCTGGGGAGCACAAACACCGAGGCGGCGCATGCATTAAGGACTCTCTTCATACACCAACATGCGGAACACAGTGACATCATCAACATAATTACGAACAAACACACGAATTATTCGAGTGTTTGTTCGCGTGTCTTGCTCGTCTTTTGCGAGAATACGACTTCAACCGCACCGAGGTTTTATATTACCGACTTCTATACATTATTATTTGTGTGCACACCGAAATCAATCCGCAAACCACACACTTACGCGTGCACACACACACACACACTCTCGCACTCGGCCCAACATACGCCAAGTTGTGTTGCGCAACATCGCCGACTGACTACTCTGGCTGGCTGGCTGTTGGGCTGTCTTCGGCTTTTGTCGCATGAAATATGACTGCAAACATTCGCTCGCTCGCTGGCGCGCTCTGGTTCATATCCCAATGTGTTATGTGTTAGTATGTGCGCGTTTATGATTGCGTACTGATGTGCTTGTGTGTGCAGTTGTCGGCGGAGGAAATGTGTTGCTGAAATACTCAGTGTCGGGTGGTTTGGGGGTGGAGGGATAGGTTCGGTTGGTTCGGGGGGAGATTGCTGTGTTGTTCTACAATTTGTCACGGCTGAGAACGCCCGCGTGTGTGAGAATTTCGTATGTGTGTGTGTGTGCGCGCGCATGTGTGTAAGTGTGCTGTTGCTGTTGATGTTTTCGTACGAGTGTCTATCCACATGGATATATTCGTCGTATGTGTCGCCCGTGTATGGACGTGCGAGTGTTTGTGTGCGCGCGTGTGTGTGTGTTTTCACACGAGTGTTTGTGTGTTTTGATAAATTATCGGTTGTTTCTATAGAGAGCGTATCTGCCCACCAAACCAACCGCGCTGCTCCTGAACTCGAGGCGAGGAGGTGAAAAGGGGGTGGGGTGAGAAACTCGTTCTGTGTGCTGTGTTCGAATTCAACATGCTGCACTCTGACGCCATACACACACACACACACACGTTCGTTCGTCGTTGGCACATTCAAAATTGTTTGCGTATGCGCAACGGACGGACGGGCGGGCCGGGCGTACACATGCGTGTGAATGGAGTGCCGAATTCCCGAAAATCTCGTTAAAGGATGCGCTCCGGATATGCTCTACATTCTATATATAGCCAACGACACAGCACAGGCAGCAGGAGCACTGCGAACACGGCGCCATGCATGCATTTATACAAGCCGGACGCCGGACCCGAGAACCACCTCACATGTATGTAGTATGCTCTATACATTGTGAGCATAGAAGTGTTGCGCTATCAAATCGCCGTTAGAGAGCCGTTGGACTGGACTGGGCAACAGCATGCGCATACAACTTCCGCCTCCGTGTGTCCGTGTGTGTGTGTGTGTGTGTGTGTTAGTGTGCCGCGCGAACAACAACTACAGTCGTCGTCCTCGCATTCGTACAGCACAGACGCAGCTGCTGCAATTCATTTGAACAACGATAAACGTTGGTATGGCATGTGCACATGCGTACTTGGCACGTTGGACCGGGGGCATATTGACGTGTTTGTCTTGCGATCGAAAGAAATGGACACGAAAAGAGGGCGATTAATCGTTTGTATTGTGTGTCGATTTGAACTGATTTACTTCTTGATATTTCTTCAAATTTATTTCAAAATAGAACCTTGTTAATCATTCGAAATATTTTGGGCGACTAGTCGATTTATCGACAAGCAACCATGTTATTCGGCCCAGGAGAAATCTACGTGGTACGTTGCAAATCAATTTGTTAATCCGATCCGTTCTCATCTTATTTGAATTTTCAGTGACTTCACATTTGGGCAGTCCGAGAAATGTTCTAAATTAGTTCACAATCTCGCCTAGCTTCCAACATTCAATTCATCAGCATCCAAACATCGGTACATCGTGAGAATTAGATCGAATCATACACATATTTAAGAAAACCTGGATTGAGAAGTAAATTTAACGCCTGGTTTAAATAACATCCATGCAATTTTTACGCATCTATCCTGTTAGTTGATGTGTTCATGGACACAAACACAAATTGTAATTCCGCATTCACACCAACGTCAATTGTCGATCGTTGAATGGAATATAGTCCTACGCCTTAGCTTTTATCATTTCCATAATATGGACATGAAATGCGACTGTCGGCAGACCCAACTAACTATGTGAAAACTGCTAACTGCTACAAGCACAATGAAAATAAAGAAAAATCAAATTAGTGTAGCAATATATTCCATTTTTCGTAGTTTTTATTTTGATTGAATTTTTTTTTCCTAAAACGAGTGACAAGTGACGTTGGTGTAAATGCAGTTTTGTTGAATGAACCTCGTTCTATTGCATACTAGGGTGGGCCGTTTTGGCAATTTTCTCGAAATTCGAGAACGCTTAGTGCGGAAAACATGTGGAAAGCGCTCACAATAACACATGAAAAATATCCTATGTCTCCAGTTCACAGTTGAATAATTGGTGAATTTCGAAAAACACGATTTTTCCTGCTGCCTAAAAAATGAATGAGTTTGTCCGTGAAAAATATTCTGATAATCGATATTCTTCCTAAGAAGACAAATTAAGGATATTGTGAAAAAATCTGATCGAAAAAGGATTCACAGGACCAACGCCAGAGTGTATTCTTAGGGTAAATCGTTCATTTTCGTGGAAATCTGCACCAAATCGACGCAGAATAAAACGTCGATAAAACTAATGTAATATGAGCATATTCGATAAATGAATGATAGTCTCAATATATATCATCAACATTTTTTTTTATCCATAGCGAATTTTACTGGGTGGTTTAAGGGTGGTTTGGGGCCCCAAACTCGAAAAACTACCCTTAAACCCGTAAAACGCCGAATAGGGTAGTATAAAATCGTGTTTTTCGAAATTTACCAAATATTCAACTGTGAACTGGAGACTGGATAGACTGGACACAAGTTCTCCGCACTAAGCGTTCTCGAATTTCGAGAAAATTGCCAAAACGGCCCACCCTAGAATACAAGGGAGGTCAAAACCTACGGGTTGCAGTACCAAACAATTATTATTATTATTTTTTGTTAATTTCGAGTTCATCCAACTTTTCGATGTCCTTCGTATAGAACGATTTCTTTATTGCCTCAAAATATGTCCTTTTTCCTGCAATATCTTATTCATCGGTACTAACAAGGGGAGGTCACGCACGTGGCAATTATGGCACCAGAAAAGGTGCCATAATTCGATTTTGATAATCTTATACGAAACCTCAGTCTTCAAATGCTTATAACTTCCGCCTCATGGCCCAACCGCAGGAATCAGGTGTGTATATCTTTATTTTGCCTCTAGTTTCATCTCTGGAAAGCACTATTTGATATGTGCGACCCACCTCGTACTTCTTCCCATGTAAGCGATCACGATTTTCATGTTTCCAACATTTGTTTTCGAATAAAATCACATAACTTTCAAATGTTGTTCGGTTGCATGATCAACCCCTGACTAATGCTATAACAACATCAGCACGCTGTCGCTTTCTACTGAATTATTTTCGCAGAATTATTTCCAAAAAAGTGGCGACAAAAAAATGTATGGGATTCTAGCCTGTAGGTAGTGTAAGTCACACGTTCAACTCATACATTTTCTTCGTCTTACTACCTCGACGTCTACGTCGACGTCGACTTGCTACCCAATTGCTTACAGCGTTTCACTACTGGTTTTTAGTCTTGTATCGTAGTCTTCACTGACATGAGTGGAGCACCCTTCAACAAGTAAATGACACAAAAGAACAAACACTTTGGGAATAACAGAGCGCCCCTCTCTTGTCGTCACTTTCGGTTACCATCTGACGGCGTCACCACCCACCTAGATGCGCCGGTTGCTCTGAGCCGCTTAGCGCCGAAATCCGCCTGTGCGCCGGCGGTCACAGTCTCTGTGCGGCGTGCGTCGCTGCCGCGGCCGCCGTCGGTTCGCCAGTGGCCGGCGCGAAGTGTCCGTTGTGTGCACAACCGCTAACCGCCGTCCGCTCATTGGCCCTCGAGCAGTTGGCCGCCCGGGCAGTGTTCGGCTGCGCAAACGCCGCGCACGGTTGTCCGGTGCGACTGACGTCCGAAGCATTGCGCGATCACCGGCGGAAGTGCCCGTTCCAGCTGGGTGACTGCTTTATGGGGCGAGTGTGGGGCGGCTGCGAATGGCGCGGCCGCGAGCTGGACTGGCTGCGCCACTGTCAGTCCGCACACGCTGACCGGATATTCGAAGGCGTCGATGAGCGGCTGCTGCGATGGCCAGCGGATACATCTATTTGGGGCGTTGTGTCACCGACGGGCGGCCGACGGGCAGCGACGCAAACGAAGTTGACCGCATATTACGTGTTCCGTGTGTTTGGTGAGTATTTTAAAAAAATACTTTTTAGTATAATTTCAGTTCGTTCAGTTAAATTCGCAACTTCAACTACACAACTCCGTGCCGAATATCATCAGTAAAGAGAACCCATTTCGAGGAATTGTTTTCTGGAGTCTGCACTAGCCGAAATAAAATTAGGACATTTCTTAAAACTATTCTTTACCGACCTTTTGGACACCGAAGACGATGCGCGCTGTGGACACCTAAATTTTGCAGTTTCTGACGGTAACATCAATAAGTCCACGAAACATTCCGAGGATTCGGAATTGTGTTTTGGTGTTTTTCTGGAGTTTGCTGGACCTGGAGTTTGCTGATACCCTAAATGTATATAAGACGACGCGATGGTAGAGTGGGTAGCAAAGTCGAGTTTTGGAATCACAAATTGGTGGTTCGAATCCCCGAAACGGCACCTCGAATTTATCAAATGCGTCGTCAAAACAGGGAACTGTGTAATAAGCAATAAACAGGTGCTATACACAAAAACAATAAGTTCTCAAAGCGCAGAGTGGAAAAAACACCAATCACTCTGCCCGTGTGCGAGCAGACACGTAAATGTTGGCTCGTCAGTTACACCCTCTCAGTGAAGCGCTTCGTTCTGGTGGCTATCGACAGTAAATAAACCTGTTAAAAGCTTCGTATTTCAAATACAGCCGCCCAACACCTCTTAATGGGGTAAATAGATGTAGATGATGATGAAATGTATATAAAACATACAGTCAGTCAAAAAAGTCAAGAGACGATTTGTTCACTAAACTTCAATCGTTGTTTCTGGCCTGCCTGGATACACATTTGATATGAGTCTTTTCGTCAATTGTGAGGAATTTATCTGTCCTTATGATGTGAAAAATAGATTTCCGATAGGCATAATAATAAAGCCGCTAGAGCCAAACATGTAAATAATGTGCACAATTCGATGCACTAAAAGTCAGGAGACGGTAATACATTTCCATATTGTGGGGGCTGTAACTTTTGTCTGGAATGTCAGAATGAGTTCGTCTTTTTCAATAACATTAGCGAGTCTCTAAAGTCAAGATTCCTAAAGGTTAACATCCTTTCAAACAATCTCAGCCTAACATCTTTGTCTGAGAGGGTGCCAGAAAAACACAAAAACGGCCAGTCTACCAAATCGACAAAATAGCCTTAAACAATGAATTGGGCTATGTATTGTGGACTCATCTATGGTTTCATGTGTATTTGGCACTCACAAGGGGAGGTCACGCACGTGTCGTTACGGATCACAGTGTGCGTCTAGCTGGTGATTCTAGGGGCAAAATAAAGATACCCGTCTAAAAGGACTCTTGCCAATGCGCCCTGTGGCCGAAGATATGATCATTTGAAGATTGAGTCTTTGTATGGAAGTTTTGAAATACGACAACATCTACCGCCTTCAACTTTTCAGAGAGAGCCCTCATGGCAAAACTGTGGTACAATTTTTCCATTGCCCAACTTGTATCTACAATTCAGCATCATTAAGAATGGATATATATAATTTATAATAATTTTGAATTTGTGTATGAAAAGTGCAATCTAATATTTCCCCATGCAAAACATCGGTTTTTCATGTTCGGTTGTGACTGTTTCACTGGACTGACTTGAACAAATTTGGGTGTACTCAATGAGGATTAGGAGGATTCTTTATATTGTGATAGAATGATGATCATTCAGTAAAACTGCATCATTGATAATTCAATATTATTATAGCTAGAAACAAATAGATTTAGGTACATGGTTTAACTTTAATATTTCGGGACGTACATATATTGCAAACGGCGATTCCATATGCATTTCCCTGGTATGTGTGTGGGAGCGAACAAGAGTGCGTGCGACAGCAATTTCCGCGCACCATCAACTAGAGATTAGTCAATGCACACAACAACATACCTGCTGAACTAGAATTTCTGTGTCGGTGTGTGTATCAAACCGATTCAGCCCTAATATCGATGTCGCTGCCATGTACAATGCACAAGTTATGACACTCATGCGAAATTGTGTTGTACATCGTGTGTACATCGTAAAATATTACGATTTACGATGTTCGGTATAAAAATATGTATTTGTGAATTCTGAATTTGCATTGCACAAAAATATGTCGTTGTTTGAACAACCGTTCAAGTATCATGTAGAATGTAGGTATATTTGTGTAACTGCGATAGTATTTTTTTAAATATGTTTTTGTGTGTGCACGTGCCATGTCCACCTACGAACGATTATCTGTTGACTTTTAGGTCTCGTTTTTTGTCGATCGAAACATAACCGGCATACTGACAAACTGAATTCTGTACTCGGTTTGGCTTCAGGCGATTCGAACTAATTGGATTCGCAGCGCCAAACGCTCTCAATGTGATAATGATGACCACAGAAATATGCAACCGCGTACGGGCGTTTTTTGTGTGTGTAAGTCAGCGTATCATTTGTTATGAAAGTTAATTAGCGAGCGCTCTGCTTTGTATTCGCCAGACGCATACGCAACAGCAGCAGTCTTGAATATAATATTATCCCCGCTATAGACAAGCAGCTTGTCTGACAAGCCACACACACCCTATATAGGTTTGGTTCGACGGTCATGCCTTTCAACATTTTTAATTATTTTAATTAGAATCGGATTATGGGGCAGCATCCGCATTATAATGGTCAAGTATTTTGTGTTTGAATACGTTAGTGTAGGCTTCATGTTCTGCAAGCTGCTTACGAGCATTGATCAAGGCATATTCAACGTATCTCTTTCGAGCATGAATCTGGTATTTACGCCGCATCACAATAAGTTACACGTTAGGATAAAACTAAATTTAAAGCTTGCAAAAAGTATCCATCAGCAGATTCGACACTGCTGTGCAATACAAATTTGAATTGCATTTTTGAAGAACATTGATTCTATTTGGTCTATGCTACAGTACTGACATTGTGTATGTACATACATTCGAGTAACTGTTATCCGATGCGTTATCATGCTCATCTATGCCTTATGTGGCCCAAAGCCCAAGCCAGAATTCCGCGTCATGACGATGAGCTAGACGATTGGACGTAACCGATGTGGGTGTTGCTGGTTAAATTGGGCCTGATCGTGTGAGATGCCACACTGCACGGTAATGTGTGTAAGTGTGTATGTTGAGTGTGTTAATGCCGGATGACACTGCACTATATGATGGGTCCTTGCATTGTCATCGATCCAACAGCCAATCAACGCAATGTCCGATGTTCTGTGGACGTGGTCATTTGGTGGTTCGGTATGTTGACGAGTTTTTCGCGAGCATAGAATTCCAAGCTACATATGCTAAAACTGGCAGAGAAGATGCATGATACGAACGATCAATACTCATCACACACTCAATACACATGCATGGATGAATGAATAAATAAAATCATTAATTGTCAGGGCAAATAAACCTTACTTGTTACATAGTCCCGAAATTATTCATGGTATTTTATTCATGTTTCATGCTCCATGAGAATAATCATGAAGATATCTGGTACGCTCGATCTGCAGCACAACGTCCAAAACAGACACTCTGGCTTTCGAAACAATTAACAGCTATCCAATTTTGCGATAGCACAAAGTATCCGATTAGATTAACACGAGGACCGAAACACACACACACAGAAACTTCTCCTGCATCCGGTTTGCTCTGGTCAAGCAGTATATGTTTGTTTTCGCGCTAATCCAATTGGTGACGAAAGTTTGTCGGTAATTATACTAACACATAGTGGAACACATCTCGCATTATGCTTGGCAGCACGAAATTTGACCTCACCCACTTCGCGCGCGCATATGGTAAGTGTTGACGAAAACACTCGCTTTTGTGTACACTAGTTGCTCGGTCGAATGTTGGCAGACAACACACCCACACCCATCTGGAAACGTGTCCGTAAACTAGCCAAACAACATGAGCGGAGGAATACGAGCGAAAAAAACCGCACCAGGCGCCTGGACACACAAGATAAATGTTGTTATTTTTAAAGGGTTTGCTTTGTCTGCTCTAGTTGTTGGCTCTAGTTGTGGGCGATGGTGTCGTGGAACTATAACATACATACATGTGACAGCCGAGCGTTCGTTTGGGGTTCACCGCGGTTGGTCTTGAGTGGAAAATAAATAAATGGCGAAGGCAACACAGCGAAGTACAGCAACACGAAGAGGCCAAAATGTTGAGTAAATGTGAGCGAACAGGGTGGAGACAGACATAGGCACCTACCATGCCTATGTCTGTCTCTTTTTGTTTTGTTTTTTATTGTTAACTAGCGGACTAAGCGAATTACGTTTCTTCATATTTTGCATCACAAAAAAGGCAACATATGACAAATTAAAATGAATCAGCACGTGTCAACAATATTAGATACGACTCCGGGACTATTATCATGATACGAGCTTCTAATCAATACACATTTTCTAGGAAATGCTTGGTCGCGTTGACATACGCAACTGTGTGTGTTTCTGAATGTTATTAAGATTTTCCGAACTAGCTGTGATTAATGGGTCAACATTAACAATTATTTTACGACTGCCAAAATAATATATTGATTATACTTATTTTTAACACTTGTTCGATACAAATAAGCTGTTCTACAACCTCCCAAAACATTTTTTGGACACTTATGAGTTAATTACACTATGCAACAAAATGACAAAAGTTGACTGGGTCCAGGTTCTTACTATTTTTTTCTGAGTGCAGTTATCTCAGGCAACAAGTACTCAAATCTTAAAATTGTAGAATCATAAAATGTTAGCCAAAAGTTTGATTTTTTTTTGTGATTTTGTTTTCAGGAGGCTAAACCGCACTAGAAAATTTTAGTTAGAGGCTGGACCCAGGATGGCTGTTGCATAGTGTTATTGGGTCGTTTATTACGAATGTTTACAGGCCCTAAAACACCTATTTCTGATGTCATTGTGTTCATTGTGGGCTATGCTCGTTATATGTACCAACAATCATGACCACCACAAAACTGAATATGCACATTGTTTTACACTTTTGTCTCCAGAAATGTAAATATGCATCGAGAGCACCCGGAAT
>JANTBZ010051072.1:0-10369 GCA_024741255.1 Exechia fusca | reverse complement strand
TTCGTTGGCACGACGTCACGCCGCCGCCACCGCTATAACACCACAAACACGTACTGTATGGACTACATGGTCTGATAAGTTTTTTGAAAAAATATGAAGGACCAACGTTAATGATGGTTTAATTTATATTTTTTAGTATTGTCTTGGTATAAAAACACCCTATCTTTTATATGTGTGCAGACCATTTTGGGCTCAATTTAAATTCCCGCAAACGATAATTTTTCGGCACAAACATCGACTTGTTCAAACGCGCAGTGTACGTGAAACTAACTCTTAATCGTTTGGAAAATAGTTGTATGTTGAAGATCAATGTCACCCCTTTCCAATGATGTATAACATGGCCACCCGAACCATCGAACGAACGAACCAAGCAACGACTAAATAAGCAAATTCCAATCTTGAACTATCGCTACTGGTATTGTCATAAATTTATCAAAACATACAGCTTAATCGCGTTGGATGAGCCCAAATCACTCCTTCGAAGATTCAACACGATTATACATATCTTGTTCGTTTCTGAGTTTAGCGGCAGTAATTTAGCAATACGCTTTTATATTCTCAAAAACATATGCATTGGAGGTCATTTTGTTTGTATCTTCAAAGTACAAGCTATTCTATTCTACCATTTTTTTTACTTCCGAACATTTTCAGTTGATTTGTTCATGTGCTCTTCAATAACGGCCGTATTTTGGCGTTAAATGCGCACATCGTCTTCGATGCTCAATTAGTAGGTACAGTATTATTGAATAAAATTACGATTTTTTTAATCGGCTAGGGCAGAACACGAACATAAATCTCTCAAGACATCATTTGGCTACAGCGGCTCTTCTACATATCAGAAAACAGTGCTTCATCAAGGCTCAAAATACCTTCTTCTGCATATGTTGAGAAATTTGGATCCTCGTGTTACATTAAAAACAATTACATCCAAACTAATGACAGTTCGAGTATGTTATTTTTCATGGATGACTAAAAGCTTGCTATGATCAATAATAAATGTTGTATTCATCAAGACTGATGTTCCTTCATAGTTTGTCTTCAGCCCATGTAGTATCAGCCCGTGTAGTATGTACACATAATGACACACTACTTTGCACTTGTGCTTGTGCGCGCGCGACGTTACAAGTGCAGTTCGTGTGTGTACAATTTGCCAGCTGCTCGGCGGATTCGTCGCTGCGCAAGCCAACGCAGTTTTGAGTGTGTGTGTGTTTGTGCGATGGTGCCTGAGCACTGGTGAGCACTGCTGAGCCGACTAACCTCGTGCGCAAACGCATTCAAATGTGTGCTTCGTGTTTATTGAATTCGATACAGCAGCAGTCACTCGCGATGCGCGAGGCGCGTTGTGAGCGCGCACACGAGCACACACACTTGCGCACACCTCGCGCGCATCGTGCGGGCGGAATGTGAGTGAGTGTGTGTATGTGTGTGTGTGTGCGAGGCAGTGTTTAGAATTTGTATGTTGGAGGAGCATCATCTCACAGAGACTATACAAAAAAGAACCGTGTAAATCGTTCGTTTCGCCTTATAGCGCCAGCCAACCTTGAACTTTCCACACCGACGCACGACGACACGAAATGATGTGTAGTCTAATGGGCGCGGGAGAATCACATTCAAAAACATCGATGTGGATGTGGCGGTGGTTTATTGTCTAGCGCGTGCGGGTGCGCTCGCATTCATATCGATTACTACCATCGATTTTATTAATTCGGACCATGCACTGATTTCGATATATTTCACGTTTTTAGGAATAGTAACACATACCCAACATTGTGTTGATGCAGTTTTGTTGAATGAACATTATTCTATCGACCGTAATATCTGACCGTTTACCTGAGAATAACACTTTTTTCATAGCATAGGAGTACTACTACTTGTTTCGATTCTTTTGTTGACGAGAGAAAGATATGCACTTAACAAAACAGTATAATTTTAATTCGAAGTCATTGCACGGACTACACATTTTAGCTAGAGTAGTATATTGTTATGATGACTCGCTGACTCGCTGTCGTCGACGAGATGCCCGCTGATCTGCCATTCACAGATTTGACGCGCGCGGTTATGGGGAAGCAAAATCCCGGAATGTGCATTGTCACAGCAGCGCATGTCAGTTGATCATAATATTTATTAATAGAATTCAATTCAATAGAATGCCATCGCTGAATGATGGTTTCTAAATCGTCGGTGGCATCGACGAAGGCATCTCGTGTAACTTGTAACTTGTAACTCTCGCGTGTCAATTATGCTATCCAGAGTTCCGTTCTGACACAATCTACGCAGTGCCGTCCGCAGCCGATCGCAAACAATACTGCACTTTGACATAATGATTATCATCGGGGGGCTGACATCCCGTGGCGCAAGAGAACACACACGCAACGGCAACGGCAACGGCAACGGCAACTGGCCAGCAGCACGCAGCAGACAGACAATCGTGAGAGATATCACATAAGAGCAGCAGCAGCAGCGTGTCGAACCGATGTCTGCGCGAGCGTGTTTGCATACATTTTGATTGATGATGCTATAAGAGGTTATTGTTACGCGGGCAAACAGACACACACACGCTCTCATACCGACCGACACATACGATGCGAATTCTCTTGCGTGCATACAATTTGCATCCTCCGTATATGCGAGTGAAGCACACCGCCCGCACGTGCGAGACATCTGATGTAATTATTCAAATGTGAATATTGCGCTCGATTGGCGCGCGGTACATTCTCCGGTTGATGTCGGCAGTGATCACACACATATGTAGACGTCTCTACACCATGCGTCAAAACAGCTGCTAGTTGCTAGTTTTATTATTTAAAGGTTCAGGAATTTGAGATATTTATGCAAAATAATAAAGATTGTCTATTGATAAAAAATAAATTGAAACGTCTCGACTTACCCCGTTCGCCGTAATCCATCAACTTTGCATCCAAGTTACTCGACATCGATATTGTGTAGGTTTATCTAGAAGACATCGACGACTAGAAACAGAGGTTCGTCGTCTGCAGTCTTTTGTTCCGTTCAATCAAACGGTGTAACTTAGATTCGGCAATTGATGCAGAATAAATAACAACATTTTATAATCGTGTGCGTGTGATTTCCTTCTAATAGTAGTCGGAATTCCATTGTGGCGAGACTTATATTTTTTTTAGTCGTTGACGTCGAGGGAAATGTTGATAAAAATGTTGATACCTACATACGAACTACGTAACACCAGTTGTAGCGCACCCTGAATTCTTTGGTTTTTATGCCACGCACAAAAGCAGCGATGATGAGCAGTATTAATAAAATGTGTTCGGCACGCGCGCATCGACTACAGCCAGAGGTTTGTCGCCTGCATTCTTTTGTTCCGTTCAATCCATGTCGTGTACCAGATTCTGCATTAATTCGTCATAAATCACACCATCAATTTTCAATCGTGTGCGTGTGGATGACTTTCTAATAGTAGTCGGAACTCGAGCTTAACAATGTTTTAGTCGATATGACTGAAAACGTTGACGTCGAAGAATATGTTGATCATTTGTAAAATACAGCGAAACGAACTACGTAACACCAGCTGCAGCGCACCCTGACGTATGTCGCTCATAAGCCACACACACACAATCACACATGCAGCAATGATGCGCCAGTATATCAATTACATTGTTGCCGGCACGCGCGCTTCACAAAACGCGTGCGCCCCAAAGACGCCGCTCAACATAATCTATTCGGTGATAGGCGCGAATCTGTTTGGTGCTTTCGACCGGCCGCGATGTGCAGGTTACGCAGTGGCGCAGCACATCGCACCGCACGCGACATAAATCGAAGGCGCAGAATGTTGCAAGTTTCGACGGCAGACAGTTTTATGTGCGACTGTTTTGGCGGCGGTGACCTACATTTAAAACATATACATGAAGCCAAGTGTTTGGCGAACAATTATGCTCGCGATCTTGCCTCGGAATAAAATCGTGTGCGTGCCTATTGCATTGCGACGACCCATCTATTTATTGTTTTTATTCAAATTCCAACCAGTTTGCGAGCAGCGCCGAAAGAAACATCACCACCAACGACGACAAAACAAAGCCCCATTTCACACGCACATCGTCGTCGCGCGGCTCGTTTTACGATCCGGCTCCTCTGCCGTGTGTATAATTACACCATCGCATGCTGCTAACTACTACTAGTAGTAGTCGGAGTAGTCGTATGCTGCTTGTTGCAATAATTAAACTCCGTATACAAAAATTGTGTCATCCGTGTGTGCGAGCACGTATGTAAATGGCGCTGTGTTATTCGCGAGCGCGTGGCACAAACAAACGACGCCGCAGCATTAAATCTTTTTCGCGGTGTGCATTTCAGTGGCTACGGAGAAGATGTTGTAACTTGGAACACACTGAAGCCTGTACCCATTGCCACCTACTGTACTTTTAATTTCTTCGCGCGAAGCCGTCAACGAACATGTAATAATTCACTTCGATTCGCCAGTCTGAAGCACCACACACGATACACGACACGCGACACACGACCCAATATTGGCGAGCAGACTTATCAACAGTATTTGAATAGAAGTATTTTCGAATATGTATATGTAATACCTTGGAATGAATTTTTTTATAAACTAAAATAGTTGTCCTGTATTTCACATAAGTAACAATAGATTACAAATATGAGAAAAGTCATAATCCCGCTGAATAATAACGGACTCGTTATGTTGATGAGTGCAGATTTTATTTAAACTGATTTTCACACATAATGCCCATTGACATGTCACGTCACATTCTCCATGCCATAGCATCGCTGTCTATGATTCACATCATGTCATCTGCAACGCTGCCTAGGATTAAACACCAGCCATCTGTGAATAATGTTCTTACGTGCCTTATCTTCAATCTCGATATCATGAGTACAAATAAAAATGTTTCGTTTCTGGATGGCCTTCGGTGATATTTTCGTATGTTGTTTTTTCGACATGTCCCCAGCACATTGCCTATATTTATTGTGAGTATTTTCATAGGCCGATCTGTCGCATATAAAATGATAGCTCATTAAAAATTCTACAATTCATGTTAACATTGTGTATACAGATAGAGATAATAGGGATCTATTGTAATAGGTATACAGAATAGTGATGACTTTCAATTCCCCAATCGTTTTAAATAGTAGAGTAGAGCACCCATTGAGGTGGTATTTTCCAACCAATTTTTAAAAACTTAAAACATTTTAGTTATCAAAATTCCCTCTTTATCTTTTGTCGATACAAATTTGTTTCAATAAATTAACGGCACTCGGCTAGGATCGAAAAACCGAATACATGTTTCACGTCGTTTCAAAATGTGTGACCCTTCAATCGGATTTTTTTCGAGAGCCTGTCTGAGCCCTATATCTACTATATCATGTATCGTTCTTCAAGTTTGTAGAACATATTTCTTGTGTATAAATTATTTATACAAAGTTATAATTGTTTTCCGAGATGAACAATGACATGGTAGATTTCAGTGAAAACTCACATGATATACAAAAAAATAGTGCTTTTGAGAATAAGCGAAATCGACAAAATGAACCCATGTTCCAAAAGTCATCCGATTAAGACAATTCCTTCTATTTTTTTTAAATTTATCGAGTCCGATTGCAAGAGGCATCTTCTCTATCCAATTGATTGTTAATCCTTGAACAAATTATTGAATGCACAAACATATTAATCAAATGATATTCCTGTGCTTGCTTCACACCTGATAATAATAATTATATTTTATATAGTCTTCATAGACAATATTGAACATTATTTGTTCGCAATCTGTTCACGAGTACATATGCTCGCGTGAGTGGTGAGTGTCGTGTTGCGTCGCCGCGCGCGCGTTCGACGAAAAGTTTGGCGAACAGCGACCACAACAGGCCAAGGAAGGTGTGCACATACACACGTGCGGAGCAGCGCACGTTTTTTCCGCATGAGTGTCGCGTCGCGCATCTGCATCTGTAATACCGACGAAAAACCGACGAATACTGAACATAGACACACACACACACGTATTATGTAGGCATAATATGATAATTCCCACGATATTACGTGACAGCGACAGTCAGAGCACATGACGATCATCTGACACACACACACAGACACCGATGACAATGTACACCGCGATGGCAGTAGTATACTTACTAAAAGATATTGTGTATACCATAAAAACGCATTACACCGAACAATTACACGTGACGTGCTGTGGCCGGATTTTATGCTGGCACGACGATGGTCACGACCGTGGTTGTCCGTATGCAGATAACCATCGCGCTTGTTCCGCACGTGTGTGTGTGTGTGTGTTCGACCACCGGACCGGACGGATGCACACAGACAAACACACTCACGCGAAACATGAAATTTGTGTGACTCAGTCAGTCAGTCAGCTCGGCGGCTGCACGTGATTACCTGTGTTTGCATAGATTTTCGGATATTGTCGAGCGTTGGAGGACGACGTCGGACAAGGCGACTAGATTAATAGGTTCTCTCGGTTTGAATGAAGGCACTACCAAATGAGTGTGTACTGCACTAAATTTACTAAACACACAACGCATAACAATAAATTAACTTTCACTGGACATTCCAATTAGCCGAATATGACGGCAATAAAAACCACTTCAATCCATCAAGTCACATGTACATAATTCGCACATACACACACGGCCAATAGAGCCAAGTTATTACCATTTTTCGCATACCAGAGCAAACACGCGCGCTGCGTCGCCTCGACACGTCGATTCTCGGGCGGCCTCAGCAAATCACTCGCGGTCAAATCAATCAACCGCAACCGCCGCACGAACCGCGCATGCGCATGCGCAAACACGACATTGTGGGTTTGAACCATGGTCCGGCAGTTTGGGGGAAAACATTATTTCTCATGTTGATCTTAAATAATTATTTGTATTGGTAACTTCTATTATGCGAGAAGTGACCGTTCGATAGATACAAACTCTCTCAGCAATTCCTTTTTTACTATTTTTTTTTATTTATATGGTGGTGGTTTGTTTTTGTTGCCTATACTTTAAAATGATAATTATATTAATTGTTTTGCATACTGGATAATTTTTAAATGCCAGTAAAGATTATTGCAAACTATAGATCGATAGAGTAATATAATTTCGTGCAAACATCATCCGCATCATCACTATCATGTTCTGTATGTGTTCTATTTCTGCCAAAAACATACAACAAAACATAGTCCAATCAAATATATTTGTAGGCGCTAAAATCAAAATTTATACAGTTTTAACTACGTTTTGAGAATATAATAATAATATAAATATATATTTTGTGGCACTTCAATTCACTAAAGGTCTTGGCCTCTCTTCTATACTAACATGGTTTTATATTTGGTTTGGGGTTTGAAGATGCAATTCGATTAGCACAGCGCTCTGAAGAATAACCCTAGGCAACGTTTTACACCCTTCCTTGGATTATCATGATTTAAAAAACCCACGCCCAAACCGGGAATCGAACCTGGTACCTCCACTCAGACGACGAAACGTTTTGAGAATATAGTATTTTCGACATATCTATTTTCCAAAGTTATGTCTCTAGAGTCATCAACATAACGTAATTTTTCTCAGCAACTGAACTTTTGATAGTTCGTCGCCTGAAGTCTTTCGTTCAGATCCCCCAACCCGCTTGATTTTGCATTAATTCGTCATAAATCACGACATCATTTTATTATCGTGTGTGTGTGTGTGTGTGTGTGTGTGTGTGTGATGTTTTTCATATACTAGTCGGAACTCCAGTGTGTCGAGAATTATTAAAATGTTTTAGACGTTTTATTATTATGATCCAATCGTACCATTTTTCAGCACCTACATTTTTTGGCTTGAACTTCTTACATCGCCCCAAACACAGCCTCATACCGCACATACCGCACACCGCACAATGTTCGACCATAAAGCGCGCGTCGCACGTTTATATCGATCGATCGTATCGCGCACTGCCGCTGCCAATTCGCCAACCGATGCGAAGTTTGTTTGTATATTTTGCGCGCGCGCGCATGCATCGCAAGATCATGATCGAGTGCGCGTGACGCGTGACTCTCGCGTGAGTGTTGGCAGTTGAATTAAAAACGCGGCAAATCAACCCGAAATGTGCCAACTCATCGAATCAGAAGATACTAGCTCAACGAGCTACGATTCTCGCGTCGTTGCGAACAGAAATCAATTATATTTTGGTACTCGATGCCGAATTCATGTATTGTTGTATCGCACATCGCGATCGTATGAGTGTGTGTGTGTGTTATGACTGCTAGTAGTGGAAGCCGTGTAGATTGTCTCGAGTCGATAATTGCCATTTACCGGGCGCGTGTCTGCACGTTATTAACAATGAGCTCGGCTCGTTTGGAAACACACACATGCATTCACATGCGCGGCAGCCACTCGTCGCCGTCGTCGGTTACACTAAATCATATTTAATCGCGCCCATCACGTCAACCGCACCAGCACTACGAAGTCGCATAAACACTTTAGACATATATTATTACCGCACATGCGGCCGGCGGCCTTGACCCATATTGCCGGATGGTTGGCTGGCTGCGGCTACGAAAAGTGCCGTCAATGAGTGTGAAAAACAAAAAACATTAAATCGTGTGTTTTTTTCCTTCGTCCATGTCTCATTCACGTCTCATCATCATTTAGCGCAGAGCTTCTCCAATCAAGCCATTGTTTATAAGTCTTCAATCGCGTGCGCTGCATGTAGAAGTGTGTGCTCAGACTCACATGAGACTAGCAGAACGCGTATTGTGCGCAGTATACACGCGAGCATTATAATAAAGTATGCTATAAATATTCGCGCAGCAGTGCTGGCAGTGATCAGCAGGCCAAGCCCCATTGTTTCAGCGCGGAGCAACGCGGAGTTTATAGATCAAATTCGTCCCAGGTGAATGTCGTTTGGGGCCTTCACTTATATCGAGAGCAATCTGATATGTGCGAGGCAATTTTCCCACACACACACATACACTCGCTGAAATCGCACGCGTCTTGATATGATCGAGCGCGCGTGTGCAAAAGTATGTACCCAATCGCGCGTTGCATCGCTTGCACGTATTGCCATATAGTAGACGTATGCTGCGCAATATGCGAGTGAGCACAACACACACAACGCGATGCGTTGAAGCCAAGAACGAACGTCTCGTCGTACATTGTGCGGCTGAATTTGTTTACCAACATAAACCACTTGGGTAGTAAATTTTGCCCTACAGACAAATTGATATGTGTGCGTGTGCGTGTACGCGCGCAGAACACACATTTAGATCCAGCATGATGCATGCGTGTGCACTAGACTGGGCAGTTTTTGGCCTTTTTTCCAGCAGTACAACTTTTGGTTTGGAAACGGAACATAGAACTTGATTGTTGACCTTGTGAAATACGTCGTAACAGTGCTCTAAAAGTGCTAAATTTCGTATTGAACCATTTTATTTATGCTAAACAAGGGCTGTCAAAGTGAACCTGAAGTACGATACGCAGTTATTTTCGGTCTACATAATGTACAGCTAAAATAAGGCTGATAGCTGCACGAACCATCTGGAATAATAATATTTTTAGAATTAATCGTGGTTCTCGTTTTAGAGATCATTGAAAATAAACTGTATTTATTTTTCACCCGGTTGTACCATCGTTGACGTGTTGGATTAGTAGAGTAGATGTCCCTGAAATCGGACACCCTCTAAATTGAAAATTAAACAAAAAATATAGATTTAATGGGCCTGATGTCTGCTTAAATATATCATACAGATGCACATGATTTCATTTAAAAGTGTGAAATAAATGGGAGGAAGATTCTTCATCCCGACAACGACCCTAAGCCACTGTACGAATAGATAAATATACAATCTAGAGACTACCTGCGTTATGGAAGGGCCATCTCGTCAGTCAGGCCTAAAACCGATTGAGAATCTCTAGTTACATTTTCAACGTGCATTGTCGGGCAATTCGGTACATTCGAATTTCGGGCTAAAGAGTCTAAAAACGCTCACGAAAAAGGAAAAAAGCCTTTCAGCGGCCTGCTCTAGGAAATTGGTTCCAAGTTTTCCGGAATAATGTAGAGACGTGATTGAAGTTGAGAGACATCCGAAAAAAATTGTAAAAACACAACTAGAAGCCTTTCCCCACTAACAAATCATGCTGTTCTTATTTCTCTGTCCGATCAATTGTGGTTCATTCTAACTTCTAAATTTAATTTGGAGGCTGAGGTTCACATTTTTCTTCATGACCTTTTGCAATGGGCTTACGGAGGGGAGGAAAATGTCTGCAATTGATCAAATTTGTTATCAGGCTCTATAGTCAGCCTAAGGACAAAAATGTTGAGCGATATCAGGTGTTCTTATTTTATTTCTATGTCCGTAGCAGTAACTGTACTGTACATGCTTCATACATGCAT
>JANTBZ010051061.1:0-10374 GCA_024741255.1 Exechia fusca | reverse complement strand
GGAGCACAAAACACATGAGAAATTTCATATTTGAAGCGAGTATCTCACCAAAAGTCGAATTTTGTCGGGTAGTGTAACCAGCCGCTCAAGTGACAACGACTGAGAGTGTTGTGTATGTAGTAGTTTATTGCATCAATAAATATAGTGAATACAACGTGGCTGATATATACCGCATGCGAAATATTATATGTATAATTCTATTCTCTCTTCTAATTATAATGCTTTACAATTATACATATCACTCACAAAATTAAGCCAAATAAAATATAATCTCGGAAGCCGCACAAATTGAATCATTATTTGTCCCAATTGACTGAACATTATAGTGGATTGGATTATCGAGCACGACCAAAACCTATCAAATGTCTCAAACATATTTGTATGGACCCTCAGCTTTGTAGGGGTGCAGTTTAGACTGGGACAGATCCAGTCCCACTTTCTAAAATACATTTATCGAAATCTTTTATCAGCATCTGCGGAATAATAAATGTTCATAACAGTAGCTTTCAAAACCCTTATCACACTCTTTTTCATGTTATCGAAGACTGTAACTGAGTAGTATTTTTATGTAAATCCGTTATTACCGTTCGATATAACACCAATATAATGTTGACGCATTGAATTGAGAGGATTTCGAACATTCATCGCATCCAAGCAATGATGATAATTAATAGGCTAGTTACAATATATAATAAGTCACCTGAACTCAAATGGGCACAATGATGTGATGATTATCTCGATTAAAGCGCATAACCGTGGCACGTGGCAAACTCACGGACGTAATGATTTGTGCGCAGTTGTCTCCACAGAGAGTTGATTGCAATCCTAACGCTGCGTTAGAATGAAAGATATTCACGTGAAAATTAGATATATAATCGTTATATCTTCTTGTATAGTCGAGTTTTGAAAAGTACACTGGAGTTTGTAATTGTACGCGAGCTGATTTATCCCATATCGCATATTATAGTATGGGAATAAATCACGATTAAATAAATGTGAACTCAACGTCTGTTACAATATTCCCATTACCCAGGATTGATATATTCACTGCGTTTAGCCAAAACTATTCAACGCTGATAGAAGATTTAATACGTGACAAAAATAAATCATTTTCTGGAGGCAAATTGATGAGTATGTATATAGAAATACGTAGAGTGTGACTATATGAATCGGGTCCTATAACGACCCTAATCATTTAAATATTGATTAAAATTGATCTTTCATTCGAGCGCTTTAAATTGTTGTTCAATTGGTTCGAGAGAAATGTTTTTAGAGCATGAATATAAAAAAAAGTAGACCGATAAATCGAGAACCATTTTTGACTGTTATTTGTCGCGTGTAGTTGTACATGTAAGGACAGTTGGATTGAGGTCCAAAGATGCCAAAATGAGTGTTGATGTTGTAGAAACCCATTCGGTTCCAAGTTCGAATAAACATATTTATACCAATCGTTATCGCATATTATAGTCTCTGAATATAATACGATTATATTAATTTGAACTCGACGTCTGCGTGCTGCGTGACCATATAAAATCTCTCTCGCGTGTAGGCGATTGTGGTCAGTGTGGCCTAACGGATAAACAACATTCTGATACACATGTGCATCAGTTATATAACAATTGCGAGCGATTTCCGTCGCCGGTCGCACAGCAGATCGAATTTAATCAGCATCTTTTATTGATGCGCGACAAGTTTGTCTTACAATTGATTCCGCGCATCGATAGACACATTCATCAGCGCGAACTCGCGACTCCGTGCGACAGCACAATGCATTCATTTTTCAATGATACACCCATGCACACACACAACACACACACACACACACACACACACACACACATTCGGAATAGATAATTGCGACGAGCGCTTTTTGCGCCCAGCATTTGACCATAATCGAAAGCTAATTTGCGATTATATTAGCTCACAAACGAGCCAGTCAGTGGACGCGTCGTCTCCGTTATGAGCGTCTCTACGTATTCTCGCATACATTATACACAATAGTATACACATGTATACACATGTCTAATATTACACCACACACCGGTTGGCATTAATTAAATTAGCTCGTGAGACTCGCGAGACTGCTAGAATAACGCCACACTTGGCGCACTTTGTGGCCGCTAAAAGCTCACTGAAATGCACCGAACTGAACGACGACGACTGTGTGAAGCACATATCCTCTCTGGTGTGCAAATGTGCGCTACTAACACACAAGTGCGCGCGCGTCAGACACACTTGCGCGTTTCGAAGTGCACATACTATACGACCCGTGTACGACTGTGACATGCCGTCCGCCGCGCGTGCGTAAACAAAACACATACACACATGTTGTGTTGCTCATCGCGAATATTATACTACAGTAGTACAGTGAAACTTTCTTAAGCCGGAACCTTATAAGCCTGAAACACCTAGCTTAGCAGGAACATGTGTTCGGCTCCAACACGATTTGCTAAAAAAAACACCTCTGTTAGCCGAAAACGGAAGAGTAGATGACCCTTCAATCGGACCCTTTTCGTAGAACACTAGTTAAGGTCGAAATTTCCAACAGATTTTTAAAAACTACAAATATTTTATTTATCCCTCCGATTTCCCTCCCACATTTTGCCTATACAATGCTTTTGTTTCAACAAATATGTAGTACTTTGCTAAATATAAACCGGGCGCATGTTTTTACGTCTTTTGAAAATGATACTTTTTCTGAGAGCCTGCGTAACACGTTGGCCATAATATGAAAACGCTAAAATGATATTCTAGATTATACATCGTCCTTCAAGTTTGTAGATCATCTATTTTTGTGAAAATAAATCTCAAAAGGTTATCACTATTTTCCAAAATGAACAAATGAATGTTCGAATTCAGTTAAAAATCAAACGAATCAAGCATGTCCGCCCGGGCATGCGTCTTGTTCTACAATAACCGTTATATTTCGATGGAGTCACCATTTTTGTTTTGGTTATAAAGTCGTTGAGGGTCAAATACGAGTCAAACCATAGATGGGTTCACAATTAATAGACCAATACATTGATTATGGCTATTTGGTCGATTTTGTCGGTAGTGAGTAAAACTCACTACCGCAAAGATATCTATGCACGATATCCACAAATACATTCTATATATCCTCAGGGTATCAGCACTCCCCAGCTTCCATGCTTACCGCATTCCGACATTATTTCATGGACATATTGATGTTTCGTCAGAATCTGCTAAATTTATGCGTCTACGATGTCTAAATGGTCGGTACAAAATAGTTTAAAAAATTAACAAATTATATTTCGGCTAGATAATATCTCAAGACATGTTTTGGTTCCAGCGACCCTCCTACTTATCAGGAAACAATGCTTTTACAGACTTAAAATACCTTCTTCTCCATATGTCAGAATATGTTGATCAGCGTGATACAGTACATTCAATTACTGACAGGATAATGACAGTTCGGTGATAAGATTATTTATGGCTGGCTAAATAATTACCATGATAAAAAATTAATTGACTCCCAGAAATATTGGTCCTTCATAGGTAGTCTCAAGACTAATCAGCCCATGTAGTAGAATATGGATTATCGTGCTTTGAGCACAACAGTAAATCGATAATATCAAACCAAAAGACATTGAAATTGTATTCCACTATATTTTATGTCGATTTTGAAACTTGATATCTACTCGAAAATGTTTTGTGATCACAGAACTTTCATGAAACCGAATTTTGCTCAATTACATCAAAATGCGAATTCATTAGAATAATTTGAAACTAAACCACAGTTTGAGGAGTTTATTTTCTAGCATTAACGACAAAATAACCGATGACACGCTTTTTCGAATTCAAGAACATCGGCATAACACTCGCGCAACAAATCGATGTCCAGAATCAGGCGGATATCAGTGAGGCAGCTTCAAATACAGTTTAAATGCGTAGAACCAGTTCGTAACTGTTCGCCAAAATACGTTTACAAAACGGAAAAGTTATGGAGGAAAGATATAAAGCAGTTTTGGATGCAGTGAAGTCTACAGCTTGTGCGCTGTAGACGAATCTAACCAGTGAAGCAATATTGCATTATTTTGTGTTGTAATCAAAAAATCCTCGCTAATCCGGTCATTTTCTTCAGTCCCGTGTGTGAATGAGGTTTCACTGTACTATAATAGTCGCGCATTTGCTCGCAAGCGCTCGCGCAAGTTCGCGACGCTCGCGTATGTGCGCTCGTGCGCTCGACGTCCGGCGTCGCATCGCATCCACTCGCGCCTCGCGGCCAGCTACTCGATCTAGTCGTCGCGCGCCCGTTGCCCAAGTCGGTCGCACACCAGCACCAGCACCAGCTCTCGCGTCTTCGCGTCTTCGAATCCATCAGAGACGCCTCCGCCTCCACCACCCGAACCCCCACACATACACGCTCTGCTCGCTGCTCTGCTCGCTGCAATCAATCAGCCAGAAAAGTCGCGCAATTTCCGTTGCTCGCACGCGCGGTCGCTTCCACACATTTTCACATTTTCTTCGCGCGCGATTTTGCGTCGTTGCGACAAGGCAAGGTGATAAATTCGTCATCGCTGTCTGAGCAATAAAGTGCCGAGCATCCGATAAAAGCGCGCCACGCGCGTGTGTGTGATATCATCGGACAGGCGCCGCCGCGACCGCCGCTGCGTCGACAACATCAAGGATAAAACGCGCCAACACACACATACACTCACATATACGCACACGCTCGAAGACGTCACGAGGCGAACGAACAGCGCGAACGAACGAACGTGTGCATCAAGGACGAACGATATCAATATTTCGATAGAGATTTCGCGATTCGTGGTCGCGGTTGTGTTGTGAAATAGATAATATACGTGGTCGTCGTCGACAAGGGTTGAACAAAATGGCTTGGAGGTACACGGTGAGTAATAAATCCGACAGAGCTCGTGACAGGAAAATTGGCGGCGATGCGCTTGCCAAAACCGAGCGAAGAACATTTATATTCAGAGATCAATGACGAATCAATTGGTGGCTGAATTGTGGGTGTGCGATGTGTGTAGAATATGCTGCTGCTGATGTGTGTGTTGTCTCTTACGATTTAGCTGTGCACATGCCCAACTACGCGACAACGACGACAATTCTATTATTGTTGTTCAGCGCTCTTCATGACGCCGGAAAACCCAATTATTTTGTGCGCGTTTTGTATCGATTCGCTGTGCTATATGCGATGTGCTATATGCGAGCACGAGCACATACGAATAAAGAAGACGACGTGTGTTCGGTTCAAAAACTATAGTAGTTTGTTTAGTGAGCACGGAATAATAATGCGAAAACTAATATTATACAAATGTACGTGCGCGCGGTGGCATAGCGCCATATATACGAAATTACGAGCATAAAGTTTCCACTGATCGCATCGACTTTATTGTGTCTCGCGATGTGTGTAGTAGCGTGCGTTCATGTGATAAAATGTTGAATGCAAACCAGCTCGATGCTTCGGTGTACTGTGTACACTCACCACACTCTAAGTATAGCGTGTATTCACATATGTACATTTACGAATATACACAACATTGCAAGTTGTGGTCGTGAGTATTGCGATGTGTATAATAAGCGCGTATGAGAAGAGTACTCAGTAGAGTAGATGCACCCACAATCGGACACGTTTCGTAAAAAAAACTGTTGAGGTAGTATTTTCCAACCAATTTTATAAAATTGTAATCAATTTAGTTATCCAATTTTCTTCACTACTTCAATTTTGTTATGTATCAATTAAACGCACTGTGCTAATGAAGAACAACCGAAGGTATGTTTTTATGTCGTTCTGAAATGTGAAATGTGTGCCTTCTCAGTCAGACTCTTTAGAGTGTAGGGAGTGTCCGATTGAAGAGGCGCACCCATATCGGGATTCGAACCCAGGCAGGTGAGACAAGTACTCTACCCCTACGCCACTCAGACGATCTGCTATAAGCTAAAACTTTTGAAATTCCGAAGATATAGAAACGAACTTCCGAGCAGCAGCGTACATCAATCATATCAACTCATGTTCCAAGGAATATAAAAATCGGACAAGTCCTATATTTTCTGACGAGTTAACTAATTTAGCGAGTGTCCGATTGATGGATCATCTACTCTACCTATACACATATGAATTTCGATCGTAAATCATTATATTTTCCTTAGATTCTGCATGGTCAAATGTCGTGAAAAACTGTCGACTCCTGCATTGTTCAATACAACTTGAGAGTTTTTTTTTTAAACTGAAGACATTAACTTACTCCGCGTTTTATGATTTTTAAAACCGCTGACCTCCAATACCTTATCGAACGAACCTCTTCCTACACACACCGCACCGCTCAACTGCAACTGCAAACCGCCAGTGTCAGAAACACCGCGCACGTGTGTGCGTGTGTGTGTGCGTGGAAACTGGAAACTACCAGGGCGGTGCGAGCACGCCCGGAATGAGCGCATGCATTAGTGCGATAAAACCGACCCCAGACTTGCTCTCCACTCTCTCTCTGCTGGGTTGGGTTGTTGGGTTGGGTTGGAGTTGGGTGGCTGAGAACAGCTGTGCAAGTCTCGATAACCACTACCACGAATCACGAATGCCATGCAATGCGTACATGTGCGTACATATGTATGTACAATGTACATGTGCTCGCAGTTTGGCTTTTGTTTGGATGACGTACATCGCTTCTATACGCGAATTCTGCACGCAATCAGGTCTATATTTCCCAAGCAATGCAATATCGTGTGTATTGTCGTTTCGGGTTTCATGTATATTCGCCAGAAAAGGCTCAGGGCAGAAAAACACAAAGAAACAAAACGCCCACACAGTGGCCACCCATCCACCCACAAACATCGAAATCGAAACCATTTCGGGCGACAGTAAATCGTTTTTGCTGAATGACACTGTAAGCGGAGCTGAGGCATTTGCATTTGCATTGTCGGAAGGGTGTGTTTAGCAATTCTTCGTAATGTGACAAAGTACATTCTTATCACACACACACACACACACGAACACACCTACTCGAAGCCAACTAAGGTGAATCACGTTGTATTTGCACCTCCGTTGTTCAAGAATGTCAAACACGCTCTATATTTGCACTGGATTTCTGGAAATACACACGCAACAAAAACAAGTGCCTAGAGCAATGTAATGCAACTTGTTTTGTGGTATGTAAGATATTTTGGGATCAGCTCAAATGTCACGTTTATTCGTGGAATCGTACTTTTCGAGAATATGTATAGAAACGAAACGAAACGTCACGCAATAACGACATTACATTCGAAATGCACTGTGTAAGTAATGTGTTCTCGTGCAATTAAGTTAATTAGAATTCTCACCCGAACCACCAGTTGATGGCACTTCAAAAACGCCGACAGTTCGATGCCATTTGTTTTGGCAACCGTTTCCACTTGACAGCATTACATTTCGAACCGTGAAATGTGTCTACTGCGTACATTCTAAACGGTATTCGCACAATTTGCACTCGAACTATTTCAAGGGCGCTCGCGTTTGCTCTCGTGCGAATCTCATGCGCGGTGTGCAGTACGTACACACAAATCGCGCGTTAACTTCGCTGCCAGTTATTTTCGGACGTGCGACACATCGCAATAATATGCGCACCCGCGTAGCAAGTGCGAGTAGCAGCATACATGCGCTCACATATATGCTTGGCATGAATCAACGTGCGTGCGTGCGTGCTTCTCGTGACATTGTACCTCCGTTGTGCTTTGGCGTTCGTGTGCGCGAATCAGGTGAACTCAAGTGTGCGAATAGCTGGCGAACGACAACGATGAAACGACGCGAAGGCAACGACGTGTCGGTAAAATATGCGTATTTATAGTTCCGAATAGTTGCATTTCGACGACGCCGACGACGCCGCACATCTCGAGCAGAGCCACGAACCCGACACACACGCCTACACGTTATTATTTATACAAAGATTGCGGCGGATCGCGAGCGCCGTGTTACGTCGTCGTCGTGGATAGTTTGCATACGTATTTATAAGACCAGACAGCTTTGAGTGGCCGCTCTAGTCGAGCGCCGCACACACGTCACGTGTTATACTATCAATTAACGCGATGAGTGTGTGTAGATGTAGAATACAGCAGGCGGTTTTTGTTGACAACATCATCGATTCGCATGCCAAAGCGGCAGTTTCATATGAGCTTGTTGGCTCTTCTTGAGAGTTTTATTCATCACTGAATTGAGTATGTCGTATGTCGCGAAAATGGGTTAATGACACCACAGACACACACATTCGGTTGATCTTCACCCAGTTTGCGTGCACACCGAATATGATGTGAGACTGTGAATGGATGCGACCAGTGGTGGATCCAAAGGGTGACTCAGGGACACAAAATTGAAAATATCATCCGATAAACCCAAAGACTTTGGAGTATGAAAACGTTTTTTTAAATAAGATTGTAAGTGAAATAGATCAGCTTTTAAATGACGATCCTCTGATGAGATGAAATCATATCGATAAATCACGTATCGTATTTAAATATTCTACTGCGACGAATTTGATGTAGTTTCTACAAGAGAAATCACTGAAATATGTCATCACGATAGTGGAAAGGATGTAGTAATCTAGAAAGAAATAGAGAGATGTCTATTTGATTGCTTCGTTTTACCTAGATATGGCCACTTCTGAATCTAACTAATTCTAGCAGTGGTGGCGCATAATTTTTAACCTTATTTTATAACGCTATAACTTTCGCGAAAGGTTTTCAATTTTGATCATGTTTTCACATTCGAGAAGAGGAAAGATCCACGCACACATGTCAATTTTAATGTTATTATTATGAAATTGCTGTAGTAGGTTGTGGTAATTTCAACCAAACCGTTTTATTAGGCTAAAAAACCTAAAACGTGTCAACATAGACGCGTGAAATAAGAAAAACATTTGAATTCCCAGGGACGGTAATATAATCTTTGTAAGCTGAATTTGCTAGACAAAAACGAAAAATTAGTCGATTCGGAAATTATGAACAACACTGTTCGCTAGAATAACCATAGAAATTCCCAAGGCACGTGATCTAAGCATAGTTCGTAACCTACTGACGCTTTACTAGATTGTAGCGTATTAACTCTTTGTACTTATATAATCGTTATACTTATATTATAGTTGTGGTTTATCCGTTCCGCTACAATTTCAATATTCGAACAATTCACTTGTGGCTTGTATGAAATGCAGTGCAATATCATAATAGAAATTTAAATGACAAAATATTGGCCATCCTTTGCATCACACAATACAAAATATTTTGTTGATGAAAAGTTGAATAATTAATCGAATGCATTACCCTGATATATAGCATAGAAATGTTCTGTTGTGCACAGCCACCTTTCAATCAGCTCTGTACAAATTGGGGAAGAAATTTCTATCCCCCCATACCCAAATCCTAGACCCGCGCCTGGATGCGACATTAACGATTTTTTTTTCTTCGTTCCCATCTTCTACACAGCATCACAGCTATCGCCTGGATCCGGAGGTGGAGAAAATCACCGGGCGTCATTTGCAGCGCGTGCTGCAGTACAACATTACGCCGTGTCGGCCGCTGCCGTCGTTCCGGCGCACCGAGTGCTCGATCCACGATACGGACTGCGATGAGGTGTATCCGTCGGTGTGGGTGGGCGATGCGTAAGTCCGATGGGTGGTGTGGTGTGTGTTAGGCTAGACATTAGGAGTGGATTATGGACGGATTAAACGACTGAAGATGTTGGTGATCGTGCGAATTTTTATGAGCGAAATGAGCAACGCGTGGCATTAGAAATGGATTATGAGCCAGATGAGAGTTTAATATTCGAAACATTAAAAAATATTCGAAAAGTTGGCCTTCGTTATAACAACGTTTATAAAAATATATTTTTCATCATGTTGCATATGCGAATTATTTTATTTAGACAACGGAATACCGATAGTTTTCAAATAATTACTTCAAATGTCTAGAGAAGATGCGATTCAATCGGACACTTTTCGTAAAACACCCGTTGAGATGGTATTTCCAAACGATTTTCAAAAACTAAAAACATGTCAGTAATATATTCTAATTTCCCACCCCACTTTTAGCCAATACAATGTTTTCATGTATCAGCTATTGGATCTCTGTTAAATTTAACAAAAACAGAGGCATGTTTTTCCGGCATTTCAAAATATTATATGTTGGTGCAGAAATGTAGATACAAGTTGGGCAATTGAAAATGATACTACAGTTTTGACATGAGGGATTTCTCTGAAAAAACAAAATTGTAGCCAGTAGAACTTGTCGTATTTTTGAACTCCCATACAAGAACTCAATCATCAACTGCTCATATCTTCGGCCTTCGGCCACAGGACCAGGGCGCATAAGCAAGAGTCCCTTTAGACGGGTATATCCATTTTGCCCATAGAATCACCAGCTGGAGTGAAGAAG
>JANTBZ010051050.1:0-10375 GCA_024741255.1 Exechia fusca | reverse complement strand
AGTCGCGTGGAGGGGAATGTGTATGAAGAGTACAGAGTTTGCATGAATGCAGTGAGTAAAATAATTGTGCAGCCACATTACTCCCCTTCCTAATATAAATGTTGGATTTTTTTACATTCTACCTGAACGTGTACGTGTGACTACTGCTGATGTATAGACTTGTCTGTGTTGTTTTTATATTTTGTTATTGATTGATCCTATGATTAGGCTGGATCTGGATGTTTTTTAAACTTCGCTTATCTACTAAATCGTTAGGAACTTTTGCGCTGGTTGAAAACGCCGCTTTAGACGCTCGACTGAAACTTTGACGTCACGACCTTTGACGTGGACCAGCAGGTGCATTGCGGGTCGTTCCCGACTTTGAAAGGTCCGTCATACGGCGGCTGTAGTGATGCGCGCACCATGTCGTTAGTTGTAGTTTCGAGCGAATTATCGAAGAGGCTGAGGTCTGCGGTAGGCGTGGGCCGTGCGATTCCTAAGTCAATGATAAGATCAGATAGTTTAGAACATGGTTGGTGATGTTGGTTGGATTTGATTTGTGTGATGCGTCTTGGCGACGACTTGGCTTGCGTCGTGGCGACGAATTGTTGATTCTTGAGTAGAGCGCCATGGCGGCGGCTTTGCTGTTGTTGTTTGATGCTGATTGAGTGATGCGCCATGGCGGCGACTTTGCTGTTTGCTGTTGCCGAACTTCCAGTGGTATGATGATGTGCTCAGAGATGGTCTGGATGTGCTGGATTTAGACGGTGATGGTTGGTTGTTGTGGGCGGTGTTCAGCGTTGGCCTCGGCGTTTCTACCGCGGACTGCTGATTATGATGTTGCCGGTGGTGCCGATGACGCCGCTGCTGCTGTTTGTGGACGTATCATCGTGGCATTGATTCGGGGTTTTGTCACTCATTTCGCGTGTATGTTTTTGGCGAACATTGTGGTGTGTGCGTGTGGATTCACGGTCACCTATGTCGCGTACGCGTGTGTATTGTGGTCGCCCGAAATGACATCCTCCCGTTTACTGTTGTTTGACCGCGTGTTCGCGATCGGAGGTCACCAAATATGGAGGATGGTGAAGGCGGAGGTTATTTGTAGCGGCATATTTGTCGCTGTGTATATTTCGAGTGATCAAAACGGAATGATTTCTGTGCGAGCGCTCTCAAGCGAGCGATCGCAGGATCGGTAGGTATAATAATGTGTATGTGTGTGGGTGTACTAATTTGTGCACTGGAGCGTAAAGTCGCGTGGAGGGGAATGTGTATGAAGAGTACAGAGTTTGCATGAATGCAGTGAGTAAAATAATTGTGCAGCCACAGATTAATTAAAGACGAAGCATTGCTCCGCAATTACGAGACCCATCGACGATTTTTGTTATATTTCATGGATGCATGTATGAAGAGTGCATTTCCGTTCATCTCTTCAACTTGTGCTGAAAAATATCAGGTTCGAACATCGAACGGTCACTTATTAAATTTGTAGGCTAAACAATGTTCGCCAAGAATAAAACTATGATATCGTATTGCTAAATTGTTGCTAGGTGGATTAATTTTAATTTGTCGATATCGATTGATAACTACCACGTTAACAAACGTTTCACCAAACGTATCAGACTTCAAGTCCATCTACTTTAGTCACATCACACAGACACAAACGACGATGCGCCGCATATGCGCGCACTTCTACTACATTCCGACGTCGACGGCACACACACCCTCACATTTAATGTGACGCATGTCAGTCGTCGTCGACATCGTTCGCCGCCCGTCCGTCCGTCCTCCGCCCAGTTAGCGCGGACGTGATGGAGCGTGACGCGCGCGTGGCGTCGCGGCCAAATGCGCGTCGTTCGCTGAATTTGCCAGTGGCGCGCGTGCCGCCGCACATTTCCGATGTATCTCTCTCCAAAACGCCAGTCGGTACGGTTCGGTATTCCCTGCATACACATTGTAAAGTGTCATTGCACAAGTGCACTGCACTGCCACCATTAGAATGCGCGTGCACGCTATTCATTCGTCGCGTGTGTGCGTGTGGAGCATGTGCGGCGCGCGCAGCATCATTGTGCATGCTGCGGCAACCGCCGCCATCCGACCACAGCAGCAGCGCGGCGAACGCGGCGAATGACAAATAAAATTATTGCCCAGCGGGGACGATTTTAATGCGAACGCTGAGCGAGCGTGCGCACATCACACGGATGGTAATCGGCTACACTTGCGCCGACATAGCGCGCAATGCGATCGAAATAAATCGCAGCCGCCGCCGCCGAGCGGACAGCTTGTTCTGCACAGAGCAGGCAACGGCAGCGGCAGCGGCGCATGTCAATGGCAATTTTGGACGAGAATATCGCGAGCGCACTTCATCACACACACACTGGCTGGCTGGCTGACCTAATTACTGTCATAAATGCCACGGACACGGGCACACAAGCGGCGAGCGTCCACTCGTTGACGCCACAAATCTCGCCTCGCGCGCGCGCGCCATTCAATCGGGCAAGGGTGTGCGCGGCGCATCGCCCATTCATGTCGGTCGGTGGTGGTGGTTGTCGGGCGTATTGGGTCAGAGTTGAGCGAACAGAGATTGAGCAATTGGAATCGTATTGAAAATCATTTTCGACATTGAATGGAGAAAATGCCGATTAGTCGAAAATGCAAACTCCTCGAAAATGGTGTAGAAAACGAGTTTCGAGTAGAGAATGAACATAAGAGAATCTCAGATCAGGCTACTATGATCTGAATTACTCGTTAAATATAACGTGTACTAATAGATTGTGAAGAAAATGATTTGACACTTATAGAAAATCGATGAGTGGTGTATAACAGATCATAGATGTCTAGCGTGGAACATGAATAATGATGTCGAAAATAAAATTCATGTGAACATTCTCGTATTTCGTGCAAAATAAACATTAATTTCATCTCAGATCTTAGTAGAACAATGTATTTAAAAAAATCAAAATATACATCGGAAAGCCGAAATGGGAGTCTTAACCTCCGCTGTACTCTCCGGACTTGGCACTTCCGTTCTTATGAATAAGTTTAAAATGTCACTGATCCATAGATCGCTTCTAAAGATTATTCTCCATAATGCCATAGAAGTAAAGGTAGTAGCTAGCAATAGGCAGTATTTTGAATAAGAAATATGTAGCCGTTTTTCGCAATAAAGCCTCAAAGTTCGACAAAAAACGGCGATAGCAAGATTGTACACCTAATAACAAAGTAATATGGAAATGGATTTTGTTATTCTGAAATAGAAGAAAATATAATGTCTTATGCGCAACTATTAAATGTCAGCCGGTCAATTTTCAGAATAAATAGACGATCTGATTGACTATAGCTTCCAGTAATTTTTTTAAACATTAAAAGTGTAAACTGTCGTTTCATTGGAATGAATATAACAAATCAATCCTAGTGTTGTATTATCCACAACTCTGCCTTTGAGCAATGCGGTGGCTGACACTACAAGCACACAACACACGCTGCAGTCGCGTCACGCACACGTGACATATGCACACGACACGCGGACGACACCGGACGACACCGCCGACACCCCAGCCCGAAAACCACGCGATTCGCTTAGCGGTTCGGGCTCGTCGGGCTGGCTGGCTGTGACGTGGTTTTGGCATTGGCAGCAGCACCAGCCGGCTGACCAGCTGCAGATCGGACCGGAACCCGAACGCCACGCTTGTGCACTTGTGCACACGTCGGTCGAGTCCGCAGCAGCAGTCGACTGACTAGTCGGCTGCGGAAGTTAGTGTTCGGTGTGTGCGTGTGCGTGTGTGCGTGACTCGCGTGTTCTGCACACACACGGTGAATTCGGTGGACATGATTAGTCCACCATGCGCCATTGGCACGAGTTGCATTTGACGGAGCACGCTGCATTCTGCGTATGAATTCTGAATGGATTGCGGGAAATTCGATTTGACCCTGTGTACTAGCACGCAACATACCCCGAATCGTCGGTATAATAGGCAATACGTCCGTTTATACGTCACATTGGATATGTCGATGTCAAGCAGCCAGTCGACGATTGAATACATATGAATATGTTCTGAGGGGGGTTGGGCCGAACAAGCTGGAGGCCGGCATTTGTATCGCCCTCATGAATAGTATGAATACTGCATGTTTCGACTAAATGTGTGTACAGAGTATGTCCATCAGAGTCTTCGCATAAGTTCTGATACATAACATTGCAAAAACTCGTGTTCGTGAAATTTGAAATTCGAGTGGGATACATTTAATGTATTGTGAGAGTTTGAATTTCGAATAGACGTAGTACAATACAATACAATAAGTGAATGGAAAATAAATCAAATGTAATCAATTAGATCTAAAGCTTTCGTTGAGGGACAACTGGTTGTTGTTTCGAAATCCACCAGTATGTCCCTCAATGAAAATTTTTACTCTTAATGCTCACCAACAATAATGGTTTCGGCTGTACCATCGCCGACGACGCTCTCAATAAAGTCGATGATTGTGTACGGCAGTTTGCAGTTTGAATATTATATGGTCGCACTTATGCGCGCGCAACAAAACACACAAAAACAATACAATTATAAGGACGCTATTATATCTGGTGGCCAATCCCCTAGATGCTCACAATTGTCAAGCAACATAACGATTACAATATTCACATTATCGCCTATAAAGGTAACAAATGTTACCTCTAATTTCAAACATTTGTCCAATTCCACAACTATAGCTTATACCTCTCCTTAGATATTTTGACAGCGGAAACAAATTGATTCCTTCCATTTGTATACGTCTAAAGTCTAATACCATTTGTATCACCGCATTTGCGATGACTCTACATACTCATGATCACTGGACACGACGCATTGCTTAATCAGTATACGACACAACATGCCCATCGTCTTCAGGTCCGGTCGTCCGTCGTTTCATCACGGGATATTGGTTATTATCATGCTCCATGGTCGAGTGTCTTTGTCCATCTCCAGCCAGCCATAGAAGAGCCAGCCACAGCGAGCTGAAGTCCAGTGATTACGAATATGAAGTTGTTGTGTCTCTGTGTGTGCGTGCGTGCGTGTGTAATATGCATTGACCGCCATCGGCAGCCAAGTACAACGAGACGTCGGTCGGCAATGTTGTCGGTCGGTCGGTCGGTGAGCTGGGGCAGTCGGACACGTGCGGGCCGATGTTCCGAACAGATTTCATGCGTCCGTTCACTCGTTCCGGAATGGCCTGCCCCGGTTCTGCGTAATTACAGCGATATGATCAGGAAACAGGAGTCGTCGTCGTCGCATCTGATAATTAATTAATATCATATTTTCACGGCAACCTGCTCTGATCAGATACCCCGAACCCGAACATACACACACACACACGTGTGGTAAACTGAGTTACGTCGTGCGTGTGCGTGCTTGCGTGCGTGCGCATGCGTTTGATGTCCGCACGATAAATGAATACGTGATGATTGTCCGAATGCTTTGACCGTGTGTGTGTGCGTATGACTGGCCTGCTGGAACATGGCCGTTTATGGGCGAGCGGAATTCTCTCTCGCTTGATTGAACTTGAATTGAGTTCCGAGCCGGAATTGTGTGGTATTTAATTGAAGCCGGTGCCGGTCGGACATGGACATAGGCGCAGAGACAATCCATCCGCCGGCCGATGATATGCATGCGCAGACAAATGCATCACAAAAAATGTTTAGTCATATGCGCTGCGCACCTCCATGATTTATGCTTAGGTTTTCTGACGCACAACAATAAATCTGTCAACCTCAATCACGAGCGCAACATACACACACACACACATTAATCTGGCACGTTCGCGCAGACGACGGAATAAAAAGCCCACATACGCGCGCAGTTTATATTATGACGAACATATGTTTGTACACACACACACACACGCACGCGAAAAACATGCATATTTCACAGTGTATGCGGCGGCGGCGGGTTTGTTTGCATTTTTAGCGCGCAAGCTACACTCGTTTGGTTGGCCTCTCCTCGCTCGGCGGACTTGTGTGCTGCTCCGCATTCTCGGCATACGGCGGGAATCATAAACAATTTTCGAATAAATGCCGCGCACGCATATTCATGCACGGTACACGCACAGCAACAAAACAATCAGAGAAAAAAGGAATGCCGCGGACGTGTGTATAAGTTGCCCGCACATACGACAGAACAACAGCCGACCGACAAAAGGACCGAAAACAAGCCAGTGTGTGTGGCTTTTGAAGTCCTGTCTGCCGGAACGACCGACATTTAAATCTACACACACACACACACACACACAGGCACGCACACACATGTTCTGAATAAAAATATAAATTACGCTCGCAATTGCGATTGTGCGGGCGAAATGAATCGTCGTTCTGCAAAAACATGTTGCGGTGTATGTATGCTGCGATACTCTGCATCATTTCTGTGGTCGTCGGCAACAAATACAGTAAATCGGTTTTCATATTCAATATTATATGGTTTGTGACTGACGAATAATATGCACACGCACACGCACACGACGCATATTAATCGAAAAGCACGGCGGTGCGCAAAATGCGTTGCAATGAACTTTTCAATTAGGTGTCAACATGGCGGTGACATGAAACCAACGCATATGCGCATATTCAGTTCGGGCTAGAAGTGCATATGTAAATTGACACAGGGCCGTTGTTTTTCCACGCACACGCCAATTTCGTGCGCTAGATACATTCGAAAACGAACATTTATTCGGCGGAATATAATATGTATGCGGTACGTGTTTATTGTGACGTGACGTGGCTGTGCCGTCATCGACATCCGACACATGCCCTTGAGCCCACCCAAACAAGTATTTATCCGTGAATATTCACGCGTTTTCGCAACGCTCCGCACTCCGCTCCGTTCACCCATTCGTCGTCGTCGCCCACACGTTGATATTTACCGTGCGAGCGTCGTGTCGGTGCGTTGAGTCAATATTTGACAGGAAATGGTGGAGGTTTTCGCTGAAGTGACTTGTATACACATTCACTTAGCACACGCCGAACGCAGCAGCAGCAGCAGCAGCAGCAACATTCCGAAGCATACGTACACACGCACACTTACACACAGTTCGGACTACATATCCGCCTCCGTTCGCCCATTCCGCCAAAGACGCCGCCGCCGCAGCCGACCAGACACCCGCCGGTATTCGTACCGCCGGGCTGGCTGGCGCTGGCAGAGAGAGCTTTTTATATGTACATTTTCAATGTGAATTTTAATGGGAACCATCAGGACCGACGCCCGTCGCCGACGTTTGAAGCGGAAACTGCTCTTCGTATAAAATATACAGCACTTCGTCAGACACGCACACGTGTGCGTGTGCGTGTGCCCCAATGTCCCGGAGACCGGTTATAGAAAATAAATACGGTTTGGCACGACGGGGTCTGACGACGAGTATGATTAAGATTCACCCACCCTTCAATCACCCACCCCGAATTCGGTATACCACCACCGTGTAATACATGCGAATAAATTGTTATTGCACACGATGAATTTAAATTCGCATCCGTTACGCGCGGCGCAATCGAACGACTGTGTTATATTGCTAGAGACAACAAACACACAGATCAGACAGTAGCACATCCACATTGAAGATGTAAGCAAATTATCACGTAGTTACTTCGCTTTGGCCCGCTCCAAGATCCTCGCAGGCTCAGCCAGCTGCCGACTCCGCCGGCACTGCATGCATAAAATATGCAATACGAGCACACGCATTGCGAGAGTGCGTGTAACCAGCCGCAAATATAATGGATGCTGTTACACGCGCAGAGATCTAAGCGTGTGTGCGTACGTTTGTTTATGTGTGTGCGTGTGTGGGCGCGGCTGCTGCTGTGTGTGTGTGCGTACGCGACGTATTATACACGTTACACATCAAGTATTTAATAGGTTTCAGCAGGCGGGTGCAAGCTTAACGGTTCGTAAAAGCGGCAGTGTGGCGACGTGGCTGGAACGACACACGACCAGCATCGCACGCTGTCACCCTGCATAATGCCAGTGTGTGCGTACACATATTATAAGCTGGCCAGGAAGATTTGGAAAAAGCATCCAGTTCATTCTATTCTACACCATATTTTTGATTTTATGCTTCGCGTTTCGAGGTCACGAGGTCATTCGTAACCGAACTTGTAACTACAAGAACTGACACAAAAATTCTTTAAATTCAATTCTTTTTTTACATTTTTTAAGTAGAAGGAAGACCAAGAAATGGTTCGCGATAAATTGTAAATATGTCTGAAAATGTTCGTATTGAATGCGGTTGGTATGCACAAACTACGGGACACTTTCGTCAATTCTGCCTGAACTTATGCTCGTTCTGAAACCTTCTCAACATTAAAATGTTCAAAACTGGCTCTAATAAAATATCGGATGAGAAGATATCTTGCAAATTTGACCAATTTCAACGGCCCTATTCCCGGATTTCATCCAATATCTAAATATTTTATCACACTTTTCGATTTGGGAAACTCAATGCAACCTTGAACATTCATAAAGTTTTACCCATCGTTAAACAAGCGAACAGCGAAGTTTATAATTTCCGAGTCGTATTTTCTGTCTTAAAATTCAGCATTCGAACATCGCCTCTATTTTTCTTATTTCACTATTGTTGACAAACTCTAGATGTCTGAAGCCTCATATGAATGTTCGGTCGATAACACCACAACCTACTACATTAATTGCTGAATAGGAAAGATAACAATGACCCGCATTTTAGACAATACAAGGGTCCAAAATCAACCTACCATTCAAATGTAAACATAACTTATATCCTTTCGCTTCATAATTGTGGAAACAGAATCAAAATTGTAGGTCCTGTGGGGAAGTTATTACGATTTTTGCGCAACCCTGTAAATTGAGTCATGATTGGAGAACAAATAGTCTGATTTAAAAGTATTTTCAGTATTTTTATATTTTTTATGCTACTATATGCTACTATTCTGTTCAGGCCCTGACGTTTAGGGCTATGATTAAAAGTGCTAGGAGTACACGCTCGTCTCGCCTCAACTTCCACACACACACACACACACTCTCGACGTCATCCCTTCTGCAACGGAGGGCGGGTTTCGCCGGTTTGCCATTCCGATATACTGTGAGCTGTGCTTCGCTATGCTGCGTCGTGCTTGTTATGCAACCGGCGCGCAACGTTCGCTGCCGTTCGCGCGTATTTGCGCCGGCGTTTATTTATACAGCATGTATAAATATCCTCGAAACATACACGCACACACACACACCGCCCGACCGACCGGCATGCGGCGCTCGGCGCACAAATGCCGGGGACTAAGGCGCACAAATTCATCGGGTTAGGTTTGTGAGCGAGCCGCACACATTCGTACCAAAGCACGACCGGGTATACCCAATATACATAATGTACTAGATATGTGTATGTAGTAGTACAGACTTCAGAGGCCGCACCGCCCGACGCCACGCACGCCCGCACATCCAGACGCATAACAAACACACACACACACTCATATAATATAATATGCCTTCGCCTTCGCTTGCGGTTTATAGTCGAAGATGTTTGAAAAGGTGTTGGCTCCAGAGGGCACCGCCACCACATCGCACCACATCGCACTACACAGCATATGCACACACACACACTTAGTGTGTGTGCTCCCCGCATATGGGCCAACAAACACTCACATACACACACACCAGCAGCACTCGCTCAGTGGCAAGTTCACGCCGCCACACGTCGCCGCCGCCGCCGTCTGCGTGCGTGTGCACGTGTGCGAATTTATTGATCGTATTTGCCGAATGGCAACGCATTAATATTGTATTATTTAATAAAACGTAAGTGGGTGTGAGAGTGAAATGGCACGCGAAGCGTGCGCGCTGTGGCGGCTTCTCTGGCGGCGGCTGTGGCGGCGACAGCGACGGCGTTTGAAATAATGCGCGAGACGTCGACGACGCCCAGGCCGCCCAGTTCGCTCCGCCACGTGCAAACTCGAGGATTACGTGTTGTGTGTGTGTACTCGTGTGTGTACCTACTTTTAAAAATATCGTGTGACGCGCGCGTGCGCGTTTGCATGTTTGTTATACACTTTGGTGTGCTTTGGCACACGTGAGTGACTGTCGCGTGAGCACTGGCAGATTGAAATGTGTTGGCTGCGGCTGTGCGTGATGCTTGATGGCGGTGGGAACGCACAAACATGTTCTCTCGCCGCTTGTTCGGGGGCACTTTGGCGGATGATGGATGTGTTTGTTTACCAATATCGCCTTGTGCTAAATGCACTGCACTCGGCCGGAATGTGCGGAGCGGAGCTCTCATGTGTGGGAGCGAATCGCACGCACACATGTGTGTCTAATTGGTCGAGCTAATGAGTAATGTATGATGGGAGCGAGCCGTATAGCAAAGTGGTAACACAGTGCGACTACGGTGCGGGAGGTCCAGGGTTCGAAACCAGCCGAAGCAC
>JANTBZ010051039.1:0-10375 GCA_024741255.1 Exechia fusca | reverse complement strand
CGATGGGAGAAATGTAAATAAACGATGGAAATACGATAGACAGACGATGTATAGAAACTAATAAAACGATGGATATAGGATCTATGAATGATGCATATGAAACGATACATAAACGATCAATATACGATCAAAAAATGATGCAGAAACAACGACATCTTAACGTCATCGTATTTGCATCGTTTTCACGCCTACACCCTTTTTAGGTGCCGTTTGGATCAGAAAATGATCTAATTTTCATATCGTTTGTATATAAAACCGATCAAAAACAGACATCCCTTATTCATCCATATCCCATCGCGGATAGCATAACGATGAATAAGAGACGAAAATTGCTTATTGGGCAGTTATCGAAAATGTGTTGATGAAGAATCATAGTGGAGGTCTGGGAGAATTTACTACAATTTGTCTAGTTTCTACACTGTAAAGGATTCTTCGACTGTTTACAACACATCATGACTCTGCCCTTGTTAGCTCATTAATTTGTAAGTGAAAGTAATTCAACATTTGAAATTATAATGTACTGTTCCGTTCAATGAACATTTCGTATTCAAAATCGAGATATAAAGTCTCGCCTGTGGCTGAGTACGTCCTAGAAAGATCTCTCCGTTCATAGACATCCAAAAACATGTTGAAAAACACAATTTGGAGCCTTTTCCCATCGCAGTGTTGTCGGGACATCCCTGTATTTGAAAAAAAAAAACAATCTTCTGTCTGGCTACAACACTGTTTTGCGATTTATCTTTCCTTTTATTCTCTGGCCGCAATTGTATGTAGAAACTGTCGAACGAATAACTGTTCAGAAAATGTGTAACTTTTTTCTTTTTTTTATATGAGTAGATGTTTGCAAAATGTTATTATCATTCGATTGATTATACAAATATTGCTCTGAAACACTTCAGTGAAAATATGTGTATCTAAACGAACTACGTACAATTTATATGTAGATGAACATATTATTAGAAATATTAGAATTCTAGATTGGTCACATCTTTTCACTGTAGTGACTCGAAGCAACGTGTGTACAAAAAAATACGAAATTGCGCACAAATCTGTTTCATTAAAACAAAACAAAAATATTCAAGTGTTCATATTGCTGGAAAATGTTTCGAATATCGATAAATCTGTTTTCTCTGGGCGCACTTGTCATAAGATGCTTCTCTTCAACGATTTTTTCGTTTGCAATAGAATAATGTGGAAATAATGATACAGCATCACTACAATTTGTGAGTGACTCTTACATTATTTTTTCAAAACGTAAAAAGCACAATTTATATTTAAAATTATTGAGCTAAGCTTTCCGTAAAGTCCAGTTTCATATGATGATTTGTGACGACAAAATATGTTCAATTGTTAAATTATTGCATTATTCCGTAACGATGCTCTAACCTCTCAAAGATCAAGCGCTCATACTGAAAACCCCTATGCGCGTTACTATGCGTCGACTTGATAATGCAAATCGTAATGCGCCCGAAGCCGCATTTACTGGGTGGGTGGCAATGTGTGTGTGTATGTTCGTATGTATGCGTTAGTCGCGACGTCGAACCGGCAAAATCGTCGCCGTTGTCGTTGGATTATTCAATTGTGCAGCGCAATGCAAACGAAGTGACTCAATATAGACTGCAGCAATATTGTCGTTAGCGTTCTGACAAAATTTGATTTCAAACTCAATGTTCGAATGAGTACACGCACTATCATTCGCCGACATATTGGTTGGCACTCCATGCACTTTATAAATATTTCCCGACGCTTTGGCCTGCGGGATGTTGGATGTTGCACCAAATATACCGGCATACGTCAGCCAACATACTAAATGCCCCCATCGGCGCAACGAAACGCGTCGGAATTTGTGGTGGTAGTCGGCCGACGCGTTGATGCAGTCGGGTCGGTTGGATTTATGTCAAGAGTAGAGCTACGCGATCATGAAAATGGAATTGTGCGTGAGCTTGTGTGTATGTCGAGCTCCAATCTTGTCACATTGTCGTAGTACATAGTATAAATTCTACTGGTGTTAGAACATTTCGTACGAAGCATATATGAGATGAACTGATGAATGGAGCGGCGCGCACGTGATATGCGTGTAAGCATGCGTAATTTAGTTTGGATCTGTGGTTCTCAATCATCTGGACATGGAGGCCGAACGTGGCTTGAGACAATCAAGTCTGTGATGAATACTTAAGATTTCTAGTGAATTATATTATTTTGATTGATCACAATATAGAAATTTTGTAGAAATTGTGAGATTATTCAGGTTTTGGAAACGCTGACCTCTACCGTTTGATATTGCTCCTACGTTTAGCGGGAGCTCAGAGGCATGATGGTTATTTAATGGTTGCTATGGTTGCTATATACATATTCGTGAATGTGTGAATTAGCTAATGCATGTTCATTTATCTTGGCTAAACGCATGCGCATTAGGAAGGAGCGCCGTGTGTTTGTTATTATGTTTCTTTTCATTTTATGGTTTGAAATTGAGTGGAAATTAGATCAGGTCACCAAAGTATTGCAGGATTAAGTATTCACACAGAAGTGTATGGTGAGGAATGTATTTTTTGTGATTTTTTTATGTTTCGAGGTGCTCTTATTTGAAGATTGTAGTTTTCATCACTGATTGAGTCCAAATTCGTTTGCCCTGCTTGGATTTACTTTGGTCTAAATCGTTCTAATGTACGGATCATCGATTTATTCATATGTTTCCATAATTTGTGTTCAAATATTTTTGCTAATAAATATCTAAAATGAACTGATCATTAGGATTATATCGTCTTGTGTACAATGTTTTGATCATAGAATTCGGACGGAAGGATATGAACAAATTTTCGGCTCTTCGGGCCGCAAATGCTACTTTTCGATCGGAATATTAGAACCGGATTCAAGACGATTTGTAATGGTAATTTATTAGTGTTCATGCACATGTGCAATAAGTACGTTCCCAAATTTAAAAAAAAATGCATTTCGCACTTGTACTTACTAATTCGTATTGAAATTCCGATTGCAAGTATATGTAGTGCATAATTCATGATTAGAAATAACGAAGGTGTTCTCACGTCAGACATGTCATAACATCATTCAGGATTGAGAATAACAGAACACTTCCGCTCCACCCAAATACATAAATTTTCCGTAACCTCTATTTCATGTGTCCACGATAATGCGCATTCTCTAGCACAAACACGAACACACTCACACACTCACACACCAGCGCGTCGCGATAAGATCCGCACACACGGATGATGCACATAACACGCAGCATGTCACCGAGTCTCGAATCTATTTGAACTTGATACGCGTCAATATTGACATATTGTGGTAGGGCTCTAGCTCTAGAGAGCTACGAACTCTGTGTGCGAGCGACCGACGACCGACATAACGCCGAACGGATGTGTCGCCGTTGTGACGACCGAACGACGAATTGGGATTCGCTGCTGCTGCTGCTGCTGCTCTAAACGCTGATGCGTCGAACGTGCGCATCGCAGGGCATTGGATTAGTATAAATCAGCATGCTGATATGGATCCGCTGCTGGCTCTGGCTGGCTGGCTGGAATTGTTTGAACACACAACACAAGCGCATGAGTAAGTCGTTGACGCCCGTGTTTGTGTATATTGGTGAGTAGTGTCTCGACGGCGTTCTGAGTGTTTGTGTGCTTGTATGCAAACAGCAGAGATAAGATTACCCAATTCATGAACGATTCAGAAAATTGATTACACGTGTTCGACACGTAGAGAGCATGCAGTTCTAGAAAGGTACATACCAGTATTATGCATATGAAATCGCGAAAAAGAAATGTATCTTTGTGAGGACTTCACATTTTTTATAAGACTTTTATTTGTGTTAAATATACCAACAATATGCAACCTAAAAATGTTCCAAATAATTGGTTGATTTAAACTACCATTTGCGGACATTGTCCTTGGAGTCCTTGTATCAGCAGCAAATAATATCATATGATAACAAATCCAGTGTCTCAAGAATACGTTAAATATTTATTCGGACAGATGACGGTCCAACTCCCCCTACAGGAAGCGAAGCTGAAGTGTTACACCGGAAAATCCATATATCTCGCTCATTTGTAAACATTTGAACTCGGATTTTCAACACGATATTGTACACATCATCATTTATATGAATTTCATCACTATTTTTCATGACACCAATGTTTGAAACTTCTATGCGATTAACATACGCTGCGCTGCTCGATCGACATGTATGGGAACTGCCGCCGATTCTCGATCAAATATGGACCTTGGGTTATTTCTTGTTTTTGCGATTTCCAGATGACATTTTTACCTTCAGAAAGCTTTGAGAGAAACCGACTTTCGATATCCGATTTGATACTAAAAATATATACAGTGCAAATTGTTTTTTCCCTTGAATGTGTTTTCCGAGTGCTTTGAGCGATGATGCGCCTTCTGTTGCAATCTGAATGAAATTTATTCGAACCGAGTGGGTTCCTACGACATCAACAATAATTTGTGCATCATTGGACCATACATAAACCGGCCTAGTTTGATGCTATTGTCGATGGTAACGTGAATAATTAGTTTTCCAGCAGTCACGCGAAAAACAATATGATTCAAAGATGGCCCTTGTTTTCTCGGTGGCCACTTTTTGTTATAATTGTTCTAAATACCTTTCTTTTCGAACTTACATAATACATTTTATTATGCCCCTTAGAATATTCTCATCCTGGAGGAACATGTGAAAACGACGCCACGATCGAGCTTGAATTTAAAAACCAGTGTTTTTCTCAGACAACACGTTTCGACTTCGCCCTAAGACCTCTTTTATTATTCAATGAACTTGAGCGGAAGATCAATTCAAAGCAAAATTCGAATCATTCAGGTCGATAGGTCCAGATGTCGAATGTTCTAGTTATTCATCCAAATACTGGCGCAGTCTGCACAGCATTGACGAAACTACCGTCGCGTTTTCCCCTGACATTCGTACCGAACATATTATTTAGTGCTTGTTGTGCACATTTTTTCCGCGCAACTGTCGTTATTCTTTCGGTTCCAAAATGCGCAATGCAATTTAATTTGCGTGTACGCGCGCATTCCGTGCGCGTTTGGGGATTTGAATCTTTGCGTGCGCACGCAAGCAAATAACTCTGATCTGGTTGGTGAGTCGAAACTATGTACATACTTCTGTGTGGTACAAGACGGAGATGGCGACTCGACATTTTGCCGCTCAAACGAAATGTATTTGAAAATATTCCGCCAAGAACAAGTGCCGTTCGTTGTTTCGTTGAGCGTCTCATGCGTCTCTATTTGGTCATAAATATGTATGATTTTTGTGAAAGCGAAATTCAAGAGAGACTATATGTTACATGCGACTACACGACGATTGTTGCGTGTATGCGTTGACATGCTTTATGCGTCCGCCGAATAGAAATGTATCCGGGAATAAAAGTGGCACATTTCTTCTGTGATACGCTTGTGAACCATTCACACAAACCGTTATATTATGACATATTTATATGACGCGAATTTCGTTCAAGATTTTATTCTGGTCTTTTTAGCTGATATAAGTCCTAACGACATGCTCTCAATTATAAAATTTGAGTAGTGACATCGGTTTGCCGACGGTTGCATTTTAAAGTGAAATTATTCTGAATACAAATAAAATGGACACATTTTCATAGAAATTATGAGCTACAAGGACGAAACAGGACGAAACATTCTCGTCGAATTGTAGAAATCATATTATAACGCGAATTTCGTTGAAGATTTCATTCTGGTCTTGTTAGCTGATATAATCACGACGAAATGCTTTCAATTATAATTCGCGTAGTGAAGTCGGTTTGCCAACGGTTGCCTTTGAAGTAAAATGTTTTTTTAAATACCAATAAAATGTAAACATTTGTCAAAGAACTGACTACGAAGACGAAAATGGATACATTTCAAAGAGCAATCATATGGTAAATGATGGTTGGTGTAGATGGACTATTTCGCGCATTTTCCGTACAACGCCGCCTTCGCTGTCGACATAGAATGGAATAATTCCGCCACAGCATAATTCATTGCGCGCCCTCTGAATCCATCATTGTCGCACGGCGCGCAATGCCCAGGAGATTGCGCGCCCATTGTGAATTTGTTGTCTGTCTGCACGGTCGAACAAAGCAACAGAAAAAAAAACCGGTCGCCTAGAAACACATCGAATATCGTATTTTTTCCCAGGCTGTTGGTATTAGTTTGTTTTTCCGCGATTCGTTTCGTGGAAATCTGCTACGCACCAAACGAAATACGAACGCAAAAGTTGCCATCGGCACCGATAAATTCCGCCCGTGCACGTGCGGATTTTATGCGCGCCAGTCAATGAATGAATCACCACATTGTGGATGTGTGTGCGTGTGGTCACGCCAACAAGGTGGAATCTCTCTGACAGCATCGCAGGCCAGCATCGCAGGCCAGCCAGAATTTAGATAAATATTTATTTATGGCCATCGACGATGAGGCTGGTGTGTAGATACAATATATACCTGTATATGTGGTATCAGCAGGGTGTTCCGTATTTTTTGTGTTCCACATTTGCTCTCTAACAAGCAATCTGGGGAAAACCGATTAATTTTCATCAGTCGAACGCATTTTCTCGTGATTTAATTTATAGCTCTATTCAATTTACTGGAATTTTGAATTGGGCATATAACGGAATTGTGCTTCTTTTACGCCTGTTGAGAGAAAAGTAAGACTCTTGATGAACAGATAGGTCTTTCTTAAGACGTACTCAGCCACATGAACGACTTTAGCTCAACAAAATTGTAGAATTTCATGGAAGAGTGTTTATTGAACTGCATCATTACATTTTTGTGTGACTCTTAATTCTCTAAAAATAACACTACTAAATAAGACTCAATTTCGTGCATGTTTCAAATTAATGAGCTAGACTAGTATAATATCCTTCAAATATCTATGAATTTTGTTGTCCTCTCAAAATAACCAATATTCCATCAACCACAAATTCACTCTAATGAAACATGTCCCAATCGCCCATCCTCCACTGTACGATTTCGTACGTACACCGAAAATATTGTGTCGCATAAACGCCTGGCGCCCGTTGAGATTACTAATCCGTATGTGATTCGGTGCACATGCATGCACATATTGTGGTGGTTCTGGGGGCTTTGTTGTGTTGTGTTGGGCTGGCGATTGTGACCATTTGAACAGAGAGAACAGAGTGCCGCCACCGCCGCCGCCGCCACCGAATGGCACCGGTGGGGCCGACGGGAAGCGGCCCATCGTCGGTCGCACGAATTCCCTTCGGAAAGCGGCGGTGTGCGAAGCGATGCGTGCGATTGTGCGGTTCGGTCGGGTGAAGTCATGGCAGAAATATTTATAAGTCGATGGGTGATCGATTTTTGATTAAAATGAAAATCTTACCTACCAGTCCTGAGAAAAAAAATGAATACGTTTTTCTAGCGTCGATTTATCACGTCTTTTGTTATATGTTAAACTCAAACTATGTATTTTACCCATTCTCATCTAAAACTTGGTTCGTGTGATTTTATTTCTATCACTTTCCAACTTGATCTCCATTTTATTTTATGTAGCATAGTGGAACGGTAGGAAGGAATATTTAATATAAGGAAAATATAAATTGAAGCATGTCCATTAGCTGATCGGCAAAATGAAAGAAAGAAACAAGACAACGAGTTACGCAAATATCTCCGTAAGCTGTCTATGAAACATATTTAGAAGCGCGTCAGAAAAGATGAACGTCATAACACTACATATTTTCGTGATCCGATGAAATTAGTCAATATCCAAGATTTCCAATGGATGTTTCCATTACATTAATGATTGGATCACATTCAATTCAATACAGCTGTTGCCACGTTTTGAGCGCGAAATGGTTGTAAATATGTTGAGATTCCATAGTTCGACCCCAAAACGAAACCTAAAAGTCATAAATCATAAGCAAGAATCGGAAATAAAAGGAAAACACTTGTTTATGTTCAACAGTTTATTCTAAAAATCGGAAAGAAGTTCGAAAGAGAAATTAAATTGGTCTGCATACAATTTATTAACAAATTACAGTTCTATATTTCGTCTATAACAGGCAGGCTGCAAAGTCCGTATCGTTTGATAGAAGGACACATCTTTTTGATAAGATTATGTGTTAATTATCAACATAGTTCCATTGAAGGAAGATAAACAACTATTGTACGACCTTTAAATATAATGATTTCGTTTTTGCGTTCAAACATGTATTTGTCCGGCGATACATTTGTTCATCAATGCTAAGTCTTTTCCCAGCGAGCATTCATTGGGGGCTGAGGACATGATAAAGTTTCCAAGGGTCGAATCCAAATAATATCGTAGATGGGGCCCTAATTTTTTGCCCTTCATTTGTTTCACCCATCGTTTTTAGCGAACTGCGAAATACTTATTGTCTTGGTTTATCAGCACATTTTCCCTCGCCATGTGAACTGTATCTTGGACATATAGTATTTCAGGCACTCCAAAAATTAAAGTCTATGATTAATGCATTTTCATTTTCAGGTAGCCAATGAAGGATACTCCTTCTGGGACTCAAAATATATACACAGTCGGATATGTTGCTTCTTTGTGATATTTTGAAAGGCTTTTAGCTTTCTGTTATCTCAAACGACGTCCGATTGGACTCCATAATGTATTGATGGTTTCATGTTCCATCCATTGTCACAAAATAAAAATAAAAATAAGCTTAATCGCGTTCAATCTGCCGAAAACCCTGCTCCGAAATAACAACTTGTTTTTATTCTAGTAGGTTTTTAGTTCGCGCGGCAGACATTTTACTAAGATCAAGATCATATCTCAGAAATGTGAAAAAATTAATTCATTTACTCTAGGATATCAGCAATCTCCATCAACCGTGCATTTCTACTTTCTGAAATTATTTTGTCGATTGTCTCATGTTTTCTTCGACAACTGCATCATTTGGAAGTCCAGTCACGCATCATGCTCGGTGACCGAATGGCCAGTACTGAATTTGTGAAACTTTTCGCGAACATTTTTTTCGGCTAGGGCGAAACACATATAACAACACTTCTGTTCATGTTTTGACTCTAGTTGCAATTTTTCCAATCAATAAACAGTGCCTTTCGAAGACACGAATTTCACCGATTCCCATTTCATATCAATAACAAAAGTTGAATCAATCAAATTAAAATATCGAACGAACGAGAAGTCCTATCGATGTAAATTTTTGTGTATCGTCCTTCAATGGAACTATGTTGATTATTCACAAATAATCTTATCAAAATGATGCGTCCTTCTACCAACGATACTGACTTTCCAGCCTGCCTGTAAATTATAACTTGAAAGTATTTTGATGAATTTTCGAGAAAAAATATGTATTGTCATTTTCCATCCCGGACAAGAAAATGGTCAGCCCAGTTCAAGTTACTGGAGTAAAACAATAGTTGAATGTTCAATCCGAACCAACAAAACAGTTGCAGTACGAATTCGTCGTACGTTCCATCAGTTCAAACGTTGCTAATCCGTCATTCACTTCTATTCACTCATCCCCATCCGCCATCGCCAGCATGCACCACTGCCTCGAATCCGTCCAAATGCGCCGCAAACAGTTGCGCACCCAGTACCGCTTCCACTGCGAGTGCCCCGCCTGCACCGAGGACTTTCCGCCGTACGCCAATCTGGCGACGGCCGCCATACCCGATGTGGTCACCGACGAGGACATGGCGACGTTGCAGCGATTCTCGCTCGACTGCGAGGATCTGTACTTCAAGTACTGCAAGTACCTGAAGAAGTACGACTCGTTCTATCCGTGCATGCAGCTGGCCAAGGCGCAGGAGTGCATGAAGATGTGCTTCAATCTGCTGATGCGCAACGTGCCGCTGGCGCTGCGGGTGACGTGCTGAGGATTGGAGGCCCGGCAGTTTTATGTTGAACACGACAAATACGAATACGAAGACGCAGACGAGAATTGTTAATCACAGAGAATCAAGCTCGAATAAAGTGCGAACAAATGACAATTTGACATATGAAAATTGTGTCAAGAAAACGAAAATGATGAATGATGAAGCGTCTTGTTAAGAACAATTTTATGGGTTCATATCCATAAAACACTAAACTAAAAGCGATAAAGATTTTGTAATCTCGTTTTGATTTTGTAACAGAAGAGAAGTTGTCATAGCCTGAGTTTAGTGATACTTAGTAGTTGGCTATTTAAATCGAATAATTTTGAATCAGGTAGAGTACGACGGGGTATTTTTTGCATAGTAAATGCGAAGAGCTTCCGCGATCGTAATTTGCATTCGATTTCGAAACGGGAAAATGCGTTTGAAAGACAATTTATCAGGCTATCATTCTGATGAGCATTCTTATCATGTGAAAACTCAATTCACGGAGCTATTAGCAAAAAATCGATGTTTTTTCG
>JANTBZ010051028.1:0-10376 GCA_024741255.1 Exechia fusca | reverse complement strand
ATTTCGAAGATTATGACTATAAATATGGACCTATCGACCTGAATTATTTAAATTTTGCTTTACATTTTTATTCCGCTCGCATTCTTTGGATTTTGAAAAATGCAAGGTTTAAGGCAAGGACGAAACGTGCTGTCTGAAAGAAAAATCCTTATTGCCCGAATGTGGCGTTTTTATCACATGTTCCTCCAAGATGAGAATATTCCAAAGAGTTAGAAGTTCGCTAACGATAGAAGTAGTTTTGTAGGTTCGAATAAAAGGTCTTTAGAAAATGTTAAACCAACAGTGGCCATAGAGAAAACAAGGGCAACCTTCAAATGAAAGAGAGAAAAAAACACGAATTTCACGGTAGGTATTTTCAGTATGTTTGGCTCTGCCTTCACCATATCTGATATCGAAAGATCGGTCCTCTAAAATCATTTTGAAGGTTAAAATGTCCTCTGAAAACACAAAAAACAAGAACTAATCCAAGATCCGTATTTAATCGAGAATCGGCGACAGTTTCAATACACCCCCATCATGGAACGACACATACTTTAATCGTAATTCAATGAGCCATAGAAGGTTCATAAATGGAGCTCATGAATAAACGAAATGAAATTTATTTAACACTATCGTGCTAAAAATTCATGTTTAAATGTTTTCAAATGAGCGAGATATAACGATTTTCGGAATAACACTTCATACCTCGATTCCTGTATGCATTGGTGTGTCGATTCGAATCGAGTCTGATTTATACTTGTTATTTTTGGGTTTTGCTATTTGTGAGAAGTGCCCTTGGCCAAATGGCCAATTTCCAGAAATATTTTTGATGTCTGCGTAATTATGATTTTTGCTCAGGCGCCTGAAAAGAAGTAATCTCTTGGCAATCTACTCGTCGATTGAGCATCATCCGAAGCACCAAAAAAGTCACACATCAAAACATGAACAAGTTGCACGAAAACCGCCCCAACCCAGAATGATTCCGGCAACATTGTGGTCATATTTACCCGCTCGCAATCAGGCACGCACACATACCGAAGCCACCCTTCGCAAGTTCATGTCGAAGAACCCGTTCGCACTGAAACCGATTCGCTGCTGGGCCAACTGCAAATGCAATGACTGTCTGACGGCGTCGGGCATCGCTGATGCTGATGTCGACATGCCAACATCGACGATGCTGATGCGGCGCGCCAGCTCAACTGTATCGCCATACTGCAAATGCCGAATTGATAAACTGGGTGTGTGTGCGTGTGTGAGGGATATGTGCGATGTGTGTGATGACATCGATGTGACAAAGTGCATTACGATGGAGCGCACACCGCACACACACACACACACATATGCATGCACCGTCCGTTGAAACACCATACCGACTGGCCGCACTGGTCGCACGTCCAGCACACCACCGCAAAGATGACCAGCTCCGGCAGCAGACCGAACGCGGCGTGATGGAATCGCTGCACGAACACCAGATAGCAGTTGACCACCGTCACCAGAGTCGCGTCGGCGGTCAGCACCAGCAGCGACCAGCCGAAGCATGCGTTGATCGTTTGGCACAGCTCCCAGATGCCGTCGTACATCCGGCCGACCGTATTGAACCAATTATTGCCAACGTCGTCGTCGTCGTCGTCGTCGCATTCCTCCTCACTGAGGTCCGTCGGCGGAGGTCGATGCGGTTGCCACTGCTGCTGCTGCTGCTTCCGCTGCTGCTGCCGTTTGCAGTCGCGCCGCAGCCGCCGCCGCAACTCACCGGCGACCAGCAGCAGCCGGACGTGCAGCTGATGGACGTAGAACACCATTTGCAGACAGCGCATCCGCGTCAGCAGCGAGACGAAGACGACAAACGAGATTTTCCACGATCGTATCACCATGAAGTAGAAGAACGCCGTCGAGCCGATGGCCGTCGCGAAAACCACCATCAGGGCCGCATATTTGGTCGCCGTGCCGCGGCGGCCGCCGGACGGTGCGGTCCAACCGAATGCCCGCCTGGCGCCGGCGTCCCAGCGCTGCACCGCCACATGCATGCCGGCAAACTGGCGGCGCCGCACCAGCGAATGCGCCGTGACGGCGACAAACGTGCCGAACAGACCGCCGGCGAGCATGGCCGATATTACGTGCAGAACGGTGTCCAGGCGGCCGAAAAGATGCAGCACGGCGAACACGTAGTAGCCGAACGCGATGGCGGCGCCGCACAGCGTGCAGGAGTAGACGAGCAGCAGGGCGGAGAGCAGCGGTCTGTCGGTCACGTACGATTCGATGGCGAACGCGCGGAAGAGGTAGAGAATGGGGTAAGTGGAGGCCAGGGTCGTGGCCGGCGATGGTCGTGGTGGTGGCATGCTGAATGATGTTGTGAAAGTGCGACGTGTTCGTGTGCGCGGCGTGATGTGTGCAAACACAACGCACACACACACAGAACTCCCGCCAACGACGCACTCATTACGTAATTAATCATCTTATCATATGGCATAGTATGTGGCATGTTTGGTGCTTGTCACGGCGGGCTATTGCCATTTAATCATATTTGCGCTTTGCGCGCGCCCAACCTTTCAGGAAAATTGTATCAGAATGATTATGTACGATGCGGTGCAGACGCACAGCTGCCGGAGGCGGGATGTTGGAAATTGCAATTGTGGGATCAGTCGGAATTGCGCAATAGCAGTGTAGATTCTGTAGCGAGTTAACATACCGACGCAATCAGTTGCAAATTAATCCGAAATAATGCCACAGCATGGAATCGAATAGGCTGGTGGAGCAGCTGCAGATTGAACGACTGGCGGGCGTGCGGGTCGGAATCGGTGATTAGACGTCGCACCAGATCGACAGTTTGCAAGTGCTGTCGCGCGGAACAACGACGCAAGTTCATTATTAGTTCGAATGGGCTGACGGGGGCGAGAACACGCAGTTGATGACGCGGATCAGAGTGGAGATTAAATGGATAAATTGAAGGGTTGCGTCTAAAAGGATAGGTTGTAAGATGATTTTAGTTTTCCTTATGGTCGTTCTTATTGCATTTACTCCACAATACTGCTTCCTACAATACTCTTCCTCCTTTTGTTTGCCACCAGTTGAAACCTCGGTCCGTTGCATCAACTGCGCGTCCTCCCCTCGCGCGCTTCAGGCGGAACATCGATGTATTGTATACCGATTTCACGCAGTCGTCACATGTCCAACATACAATCACGAACGTCACCAAAGTGGGCATCATTTCGATGAGCCACGCAATACCCTGTAGCCGGAACACGATATAGTTGCGGGCGATGACGACAACCAGGGCGTCCGTGGTCATGGCAAACATTGACATACCGAAACCGGCGTTGATCGTGTCGGCGATGTGCGAGACGCCATCGTACGCCCGGCACATGGTGTTAATCCAGCCGGCTGCCGTGTGCGCCGTGACGCGCTCGCAGCGCAGTTCGGCGTTCAGGTGCAAGATCCGCCGCTGGAATTGGCGCACGTAGAACACCATTTGTAAGCATCTCGTTCGTATAGCCAGAAACATAACAACCGAGTAGACGGCGTTCCAAGGCAGCATCGTCAAATATGCATAGCTTGTTGTGATGAACATGAGAGTGAAAACGACCAAGGCGACCGTATGCTTAGCGTGCAGCGAATGCAGCTCCGTTGAACGCAAGTCGGTGCACAATAGCTTGTCGAGATTATGCAGCGCCGGCAGAATCTGGGACACGCGGCGACGCTGGATGATCGAATCGATGGTGATGCCTATGTTGGTGGTGAACATACTCATGCACAGTATCATCGTAATGATTTGATCCACGGATGAGTAGTCGCCGAAAAGTTGACAGACGAAGAACGAGTAATATGCGAAGCACAGACTGACGCCAATTGATGCAAACGAGTATAAAAGAAGTGCATCCGAAATCCAGCCTTGACGGTGAACAACGGAATCCATCGCGAATGCTCGGAACAAATAAAATATCGGATATGAAGCTGACATGTTGATTGGGTGACTGTCATTCCACTAGTGAAGAGCGGTGGCAGGTTTTAACGAATTTGTCATTTCTGTAAAACCCATTTACAAATTGCTCAATTACATAGTTAATGACGGCACCATGTCGAAGCCAACATCGAATACATATTTCACTGTGCTCTATTTGAAATATGTTTCAACATAAATATGGACGATATAGTTATGGCACAATACAAGTTGGCTGATAATGACACTGTTATCTACTACTATCTACTGCTTTAACGTCTGTTTTCACTGCTATCTAGCCAACATATTCCGTGATTATACCGCTAATTAGCCAGATGCTATTGTAGCCAAGTCCTGCACATTGTGCTAATCCAGCCAGCTTTTGAATGCATTATGTAGCGCAACATTGTAGTTCGGAGTCGCAACACATGTTTTAGTCGTTGGTGCACACATAATCCCATATGTATTCATCTTATTCAAATAAGCAGGAAGATTATTTCAACATGTACAGCTGGAAAAACGATCCTATGTTTAAATTTATCAGGGCACAGAATACAGAACATAGGACGTTCCATGTGCATTAGAAGCTAATTGGTAGTATTTCGGCAGAGCTCGTCAGAAATCAAGAAATTAGAACTATATTGTTCAATGATACGTATGGGAGTAACAGCCGAAGATTCTAACACTGAGAAGTGTATACGATAGGTTAAAGCCAACTCAGCCCATCTAATTTTCACGACTAAGCTAATGTTTGATCCATATACGCGGATAACTCGTATATAATAGTATTGGATTAAATGAGCTCATTAACGAATCGTTTTATTCTATTATAATTAGGTTTAGCAAACAATTATGCGGATCAACTGGAGTAGTTTTGTTCATACCTCTCGTTTAGTTGGAAAACTGCACCAGAATGATAATATACGACGTCGTGACGACACACAGCTGCACAAACGGGAAAATCAATGCGGATTAGTTACGGATGGACTGTTCATCGCTGCACAGCACACAGGACATACGGACGCAACCAATTGCAAATTAACGCGAAATAATCCGATCGCATGGAACTCGATTGGCTGATGAACAAGCTGCAGATTGAACGACTGCCGCTGGTGATCCTGCTCGGCGATGAGGCGTCGCACCAAGTCCACAGTATGCAAATACTGTCACCGTCACCGAGTTAAATTCGTTCAATAAATCGCAGCTTTTCGACTTTATTATTTTCGACAACATACCGATTTCTCGCACTGGTCACATGTCCAGCAGAAATTGACAAACGCCACCAATGTTGGCAGTGTTTCGATGATCCAATGATACATCCGCACCTTCATCACGATATAGCTGCGGGCAACCGACACCACCATCACGTCCATCGTGACCGACATCATCGACCAGCCAAAGCTGTCGTTGATCGATTCGCCAATGTGCCAAATGGCATCGTAAATATGGCTCATTTCGTTGAGCCATCCGACGTGCCTCGCGTCGCCTCCGCGCTGCTGCAGTTCGTCGTTCAGGCGCAACAGACGCCTGTGCAACTGATGCACGTAGAACGTCATCTGCATGCCACGCAAGCGTATGCTCATAAAAATAAATAACACATACGCCATGTCCCACTGCAGGAACGACCAGTACGCGCCTATCGTCCAATAGACGGTCATAACGAACAGCACCCACCCGACGACATATCGGGCTCGCACCAAGCGGTGCTTTCGCGTCACGTTCGCATCTATGGTGCTCAAAAGCTCGTCGAGACGTCGCAGAGCCGGCACGATTTTAGCTGCGCGATGCCGTCGCAGAACGCCGTGCAGTCCGATGCTAATGTTGGTGACAAACATGCAGACGCACAGCAGGCCGAGGACGATTTGCTCCAAGTCGGCTGTATTGTGCCCCAACCGATTCACGATGAACAGGTAATAGGCGAACCCGATGCTGAGGCAAATGGATGCGCACGCGTAGACGAATAGGACGCGGGACATCCATCGCCAGCCGGGCACCGTCGAGTCCAGGGCAAACACTCGAAACAAATGGATAATTGGATACGAGGTGGACGACATATTGAATGGCTGGCGGTCGTTAGACGACTGCCTGGGCAAAAAACAGCAGAAAGCTATGTTCGCACTGTTCTACGAATTTAATTCACACCGAATGCAGAGTGCGATTTATTTTTCATGTCCGAGTGCACTGATGTGTGTGCTGGAATATCGTGTGTACCAGCGACATTTAATTGGCATTTCGGGCACACGATTTGGTCGCGTTTTATCAATAACTAAGTGAGTACTAACATTCATCTAATTATATCCGAATAACCGACCGACACAAATTAATTCTATACATGTGCGTTTGTGCCAGCATTTTACATATTTATTTTCAAAGTTGAATCACACATCATTCAAATGCGACACAAAATCTTATCGCCACGCTGGCCTAAAATTGATCGGCAATCACAGCCTCAACGAATTCCGACCACTTGATCTGCCACTTGGACATCGCTTCCGTCTTCTCGTCAGCACTGAGCGCACTGTAGCGAATCGAGTTTGTCGCGAGCTTTTTCAGCGTTCGCAGATCGCTGTGACTGCTGACGATGCCGACGAACGCCTGATAGAAGTCATCGGTGAGCGGAGTGGCCTCCCAGAAGCACGGATCGTCGCACGACACGACCAGCGGAATGTTCTGCGAGAAGTAGATGGAGGCCGGATGGTTGCGCATGTCGTCGACCAAATTCAGCACCTGTGAATAGGCGATAGCACGAAAATAAATGAAGAAATTAGAATCGTAGTCTGGTCATATGAATTTCAATTGCTTAGTCTAGCGAAGCAATTAATTATCACCTACTATTGCACGTAGAAAATTATTTCGATAATTGAACCTTTTTCTAACAAATTGAAGACTATAAAAAACTATAAAAACTACAACTGATGATTCGAATCTTTCAATACATTCATAAAAAGGTGTTATATTGATATATTTGTCTTCGAAATCCGATAACTTTTTATGAACATGGCATTCGTGGGTGTACTCGAAAATTGTGTGTTATCAAATGATAAGCCGGCAGCAATTGGTAACAGAACAACAGACTATAGTGAGAAATGTATACAACCCTCATCATAAGTGGGTTCGCTTCACGATTCAATGTTAGAGCATCGCGGTGCGTGTGTTATCTCAGCACTGGCGTCAATTGATATCAGAGCGCAAATGAAACCAAAAAAGTATACTATACCTGATTCGACAGCGGATTGATTTCGACGGCAATGTCGCGTTCTTTGACCAGCTGCAGCAGGGCGGGATGTTTGGCCAGCGCAAAGCCGTGTCCGATTCGATGCGTTCCCAGCAAAATAGCGTCTACCTGAAATTCGAACAATTAGCAACGTGCCTTTCTGCGATCGCGTCCATCCACTCACCAAGTTCTCATCCACACTGCCATACCAGTTCGTCTCGCCAGCATGGAAGAAGAACTTGATTTCCTCCGGCAGCTGCAGCAGCAGCTCTGCAAAACTGATCAACGTCCGACCGGTGTCCTCCTGCCCGACCAAATCGAAGCCGGCGATGAAATCGGGGAACCTGCCCTGCAGTTCCTTCATCACCGCCACATACTCCTCGAACGTCGAGTTCGGCACCGCCTTCAGCGGCGCGTACACAAACTTCGAGCCAATGAACGTCGGATTCTCACGCTTGAACTCGGCCAGCACATCCACGTACATCTGCGCAATGTCCGCCTTCGAGTACTTGCGCCCGTCCAGATCGTACACGTCCGGCAGCAGTCCGCGGAACTCCACATACTGCACCTGGTCCTCGAGCGCCTCCTTCAGCGACTGCCGGTAGTAGTCGCGCCACACCGGCACGTACGTCACCAGCGGCTCCACCAGAATGAACAGGCTCATGAACTTCACCCACGCCGCATTGATGTCGCGGAACGCCGCCGGCTTGTCCGAGCGCAGCGTAAAGTGCGTGCGCACGTACCGATCGAACGACTCGGCGCCGCGCTTCGAGCGCTCCTCCCGCGTCCTCGTCCAGCCCTCCGGATGCGGGGCCTCGCGCGAGAACTTGAACGCAACAATCAAGCCGCTGGCCGCATCGACACGCTGCCACAGATCCTCCCGATAGGTCAGCGACACGAGGAAATCAACGCTGGCCAGCGCCGTGTCGTGCGCATGCAGAATGCCACCTTTCGGCATGCGCCGCAGGATCTTGAACAGTTTCGACGCCCGAATGCTGTCCATCGCTTCGAAGAAGTGCCTCGAGGGCGGAAACGACTCCGGATTGGCGTGGCCTTCGGCCAGCACGGCGTTCTTGGCGGCCATCACAACGGCGTTGGCCAGCTGCTCGCGTGCGTCCAGCGCGGGGGCGTCGCTCTCGAAGCCGGAGGCGCGCTCGCGAGCGAGCAGCGCCTGGCGCTGCTCCAGGTACTCGGCGATGCTGGGCCGCGGCAGGCCGGTGCTCGAGTTGACCATGTTGGCGGCTTCGTTGGTGACGAAAATCGGAGTGCTGAAGCTGTGCGCGGAGTTGGCGGTATTCGTGCTGACGACGTTGTAGCTGCTGGGGTGCTGCAGAACGTAGTTGGGCCGAACGGCGATGCGAACTTGCTGCTGGTGCTGTGCGTCGACACTTGTCGGAACGTGTGCGAGCGTGTTCGCGATTATCGGAATACTGAGCAGGCAACAGCAAGACCAGCACCACCAGTTGGATCGGCGATGGTGTTGTCGTTGGCTCGTCGTCGCAGACGCTCCGAACGGCCGAAATAACTGGTTTGGAGACATGTCGATTGTGGTCGTTTTGGTGTGTGTGTGTGGTGTGTATTTGGAGAGACCTAGAGAGCAAGAGCGTGTGATAATGCTAAGCGTGTATTTGCGTCTGTATTCGTGTTCAAAAGTGTGTCTGCGCATGAGGCGTCGTGTATATATAGACAGTCTTTATCGCTTTACCCGCTCTCACGCTCACCACCACCTAAACATTGATAGACGCCCGCTTGTGCACACACCGAAATATTGTGCGGATGATTTATGTGGCCGAACTTGAGAGCGCGTGCCGGCTGATACGCGGAATACAAGCATAAACAAACAGCATGTACTATATTAGAGGTCTGTAGAGGTACAGCCACAGCGAATGTTGTTCAGACTGTGTGGACTGAATGCACACAAACTCACACACACAAACAGCGGCTGCTTCACCTGAGTCAGTGAAGTAAACAAATGTTATTTGTTTGGTGATCTAATGATAACACACAGCACTTGATTGCGTGGATTGAAGTCACCGAATTTGACAGTTGAACTGTGTGCGTGTATGTTTGTGTGTGTGTGCATTGCTGTGCAAGCGCCGTTGACCACTGCTGACGTTCTATGTTTATATAAGCACTCGCGGTTGGAATTCGCACGCTCACGTTCAAGGTAAGTTGCGCGATTCGTGCGAAAGCTTTTCAGTCGCGATGCGCGCACAAATCTGTTTGAATCGCGATCTCCATTCAAAATATGTACACCCAAGTGTAATTATAATTTCACTGTTCACATTCAAGCCACTTACTACGTTCACTCTCAATGTGAACTGCACTTGAACTGTGCAGTGCTCACTCGAACGGAATCAAACTATTTGCTGTTTTGCTTGTGGAACCTTATCGCTCGTACGTCAGTAATAAACACTTGTAAATCACCATTGCAAACAAACTCACAACCTAATCGAATTGTTCGAAGCGGCACGGTCACATGTTGAATATGGGCTTTTGAACACAGCACTGCGATCTTTGCGTTCACAATCACGGGCGTATTTTTCGATTTAACACACGATAAACAGAACGATCCAATCGATTGGGAGGACGGCGAACGACTGTAGGTTAGTTTGTCCGCACCCATAGGCGCTGATGCTGACGCTGTGCTGCCTCGATCGAGCGCCATCGAGTCTGCGACGTAGCAGCGACTGCGCAGCATCTTCGTTCGATAACGTTGAGCGACGATGCGACGATGCGATGCGCATCACGGTCTTCCTCGTCGTTGTCGTCGTCGTCGTCGACATACAGCCGCTCCCACATGGATGTTACCAAGAAAATGTTGAAGTTTGAGACTTGATATCTGGAGAGGGCCTCGCATAAATGAACTGAATATTTGTGTGAATAGTAAAGCTCATACTATATGGTATGGTAAGTATATGGTAAGTCCAGTGAAAAGCGGTGTCTGGTGCAACCACTCAAATGGAGAACATTTTTCGGAAGTGCCATCTTTTAAAAGATGAATACAAAATTGACAAGACATTTCTTAAAGTAGTTTGAAAGTTATGCCGTTCATTGTAACACGCGGTTCATCAAATACGGGTTAATGGAGACGAGGGAATTTCGATTCTTGATGTAGCACTATTGCCTGACGGGTAAATTTCGGCTTCTTCTTCCCAATCCGAAAACAAAAATCGTATAAAATAGAGGCTTGCTATAAACGTACACTTCATCTTGCGATTCGACACCCGCGGTAACACCTCGTCTAAT